>ML296071.1:0-91542 GCA_005239495.1 Nicotiana undulata | reverse complement strand
TTTTCCTTTTCAGGAAAAGGACCACAAGGAAGGAATAGTCAAGTGCTCGAGATTTCATTCTTCAAAGCTCAAACACTTGGGGGACTATACAGTATGGAAGGCAAAGACGAAGCAAAGAAGACTATCAAAAAGTCAAAGCTTGATCCTGAAGATCCATCTACCCAACAAGTCAAGTGATACGAGCAAAATCGAAAGAGTCGAAGACTCAAACAAAGCCTGATCCAAAAAACCTTCGAACATGTTCAGGTTAAAAGGCAAAATATTATCTACGAGGAAGAAATGCACATCTTTGTACTAATTCAAAAGAAAACTGTTGTAACCAAAAACAGTTGTGGATAAAAGATCATCATCTTTGTACTCACTCAAAAAACTGTTGTAACTAAAACAATTCTGAAATCTTTGTACTCATATAGAAAAATGTTGTCAAATAAACAGTTACGGATGAAAGATCAAAATCCTTGTACTTGTTCAAAAAACTGTTATCAAATAAAATAGTTACGGATGTAAAAGCATTTCCCTCGTGATTATTGAAAACTGTTGTCAACAAAAATAGTTATGGGTAAAAACCCTGACCTTTATAAAAAAAACTGTTAAGAACGAAAAACAGTTACTCTCTTGTATTAACTCGAAAAAACTGTTACATAAGAAAGACAGTTACGAAATACAAGTGCATATCAAACTTGTTCAAAGAAAACAGTTGCAACATGAGTTTTAAACGATAATCAAACACATGTAAAATGTTGTGAAAGTTCAAACAGAAAACTTTCTTCAAAAACATTCTTAAACGTGTGAAAAATTCATATCTCTCTATTGAATTATTACACCATTATGAAGTTGAGACGTCTTCTTCATTAAGTGTCGATAAAAAAGAAAAGGGCCCTCTTTCAAAATCGTACCTATTACGAAAAGGTGCGGATAATCTAAAGCATTTTAATGCAAAACTTAGAGGTAAAACTAAAACCTCGAAAATAAAGCATGCAAAATACTTAAAAGAGTGAAACAGAAACTCAATAGAAGACAAAAGTCATACTTGCATATATATATATATATTAAAACGGCTAAGTAAAAACTAAGTATTAACTTATACTTAGCCGTATATAGTGTTTATACATTATGGTGCCCCTAAGATGTTAGCTGGGGACTTTAAGAGTTCCAAATTTACCCCCGATGGAACTGGGGGTAACCACCAATTGGGACAAAAAAAAAGGGAGGAACCAACTTCTCAAACTTCATCAAGAGGGGGGTTGACTTCTTCACTGGCAGAGGGAGCAGGAGCAACTTGGGACGGGGAGACTTAAACAATAGGAGCCTCACCTTCAGGTGAAGAGAGAGTCTGACCTTGTTGAGCCTTCTCCATGGCTTCCTTAATTTTAGCAATTTCAGCATTAAGGTCGAAATCCTCTCGACTCATTTCAGTCAATGTGTCGAGGCGTGAATTCATGTACGTCCAACTAACATCGACAGCTATCACGTCTTCAAGAGCTTCATAATCCCTCTCCCATATCATAACTTCAGCTCGCAGCCCGTCCCTCTCAGCCTCAACAACATCTTTGGCAGCCCTTAAAGGTGCGATAGATCTCTCCAGGAATCGAATTTTATCTAAGGAATTGCAGAGATCTTCCTGGGTCTGGGTGAGTGACTGCACCAGCTCGCCTGAATACTCTTCCATTTGGTCTAATAATGCCTTCAAGCTCCTAACTTCTTCTGAGGCACGAGACAACTGCTCAGCAAATGAGGACTCAAGGATCCTCTTATCTTTGCCCGCTTGATTGGAAGAAGCCTTCTCCATTGCAAACTCCGCCGCCATGACTCTCATATGCTTCTCCAAGGTACATTTTTCTTCTTCTAAGGCCTCTATGTCGAGCCTTAAGCTTTCGTATTTCCCCTTCCAGTTATTCGCTTCAGCATGACACTCTTTCATTTCCTGCTCCGTGTTAGAAATCCTCTTCATGAGCTTCGTGCCTAAGATTGATCTACAAAAAGGTAACCAATTAGATACGGTAAATACATGTACAAGAATGAAATGCAAGAAAATGCACTCTACCTTTAAAGAAGTGTGCACGACTTCATTAGCCCATGTAAGGGAACTATGGCTATCTAGCTTGGCTCTCTCTGTCGGGCCTATTAAGGGTTTCAGCCACACATCAGGCTGGCCAGACTTTTTAAAGAGACTCCCATCAGCTGGAACCTCTATCAGCACCTGCCTCATCTCCCTGCTGGAAGACCCTACTTCTCTAACATAAGGCACGGAAGCAGGCAGAGATGTAGGAGCCACAGACATAGAATGAGCCGAAAAAGCCACGGGAGAAAGAGCAACGGTAGGAGCAGGAATAGTAATGGAAACAGAAGAAATAACTGGAGCAGTAAAGGGGAGTTCACTAAAAGAAGGAGGAATAACGGCCAAGGGAACTTCATCACCTACGGGACCAAAGCCTTCACGAACAAATGATCAACAGAATCACGCACGGGAGAGGGGTAGAATCCTCGGAGGCAGAAAGTCCAATTTCAGGCACGGAAGGCACATCCACAGGTGTAGACTCTTCGTCCAAAATCATCTTTCTTCTGCGCGACCTATGGACCAAAGTGCCCTCCTTTTCCTCTTCTTCTTCTGAGGTCCTAGACCCACCAACCTTTCTCTTCGAAGAAGAAGAACCTGAAATAATTTCCTGGGCCTGAGCCAGGGACAATTTGTGAACGAATGCAGCAGACGCCCCACGAGCGGGAAACCCTGTCAAAAGAAAAAGGGTAAAACAACAAAGAGACTATATTACCGTGAGTTTTCACTTTCCAACCGTACTTCCCGAAGAAGTACTTCCAAGACCTTTCTTCCAACGGAGCAATCGACAAAAGCTTTTCTACCCAACCACGGATATTAGAGACATTCTTGACAGTACCCATGATTGCTGAAAAAAGAAGAAATAGCTACGGTGTTAATAAAACACTTAAAAGCAAAAAATAAGGAATGTGAGATAAAATGTACTCACGTGCACGATTCCACTTCTCAGGGAAGGGAAGATTTTCTTCACCTACTAAACCAGCAGTAGGCGTAGCAACGTACCGAAGGTACCAACCTCTATCCTTATCGTCATCAGGGGTCACCAGCACTCTTTTACTCCTGGCAGCCAGAGTAAAAATCCCTTGACGAAATAAGGTCAGGGAATAAAGATGAATAAGATGATTGAAGGTGAAAGGAACTGAGGCTAAAGTATCTAAACATCTGAGACATGCAACAACCCGCCATACAAGAGGACCGACTTGTCCCAAGCAAATATCGAAAAAACGACAAAACTCAATGATAACTGGATCAATGGGAGGTCTAAACCCTAAAGTAAAAGGGTAGGTATAAACAAAAGAATATCCCATCTTGTAAGACGTTATTCTTTGGTTTCCATTCGGAACAATGACCGGAAAATCGGACTCCCAAAAACAGTCCCTGCGAACAAGAGGGATTAAACCTTCGGCGATCAGGGTAGGGTACCTATCAGCACTATCAAGGGATGAAGACTGATCTGTAAGGACCTGATTATCCCTAGCAAAGGTAAACTCAGCAGGAATGATTTCATCCATCCGAGGTTCGCGTAAAGGTTCATGATGTTCTCTACCTCTAGATGAAGATCTGGAAGCCCTAGCTCTCGGAGAAATTAGAGACCTAGCAGAAAGAGGGGAAGTAATCTGGGAAGAGGAAGAACTTCTTGAAGGAGTAGAACTTAAACTCCTCAACCTACCACCTCTCGGGCTCCGCGTCGGAGCAGAAGAAGGGGCCAAATCATCAACGTTTATCACTCCCTTAGGTTGGTTCGAAGAAGACATATTTACAAAGACGAGGAAAAAGTTCTTCACAAACAAAGAATGAAAGTTTTTCGTAAAAGTAAAGAAAGGAAAAAAAGGGTATTTATACTCGAAGACAACCGTCAAAAATGGGAAAAAACAATGATGTGAAAGTCATAATTGAAGGTGTCACATCGTGACTGATGCAGCCACAAAAAGCCCTAAAAGGCGCAGAGTAATTACAGAACCAACCCGGAGGTGACACGTGGATTAAGCATAAAATGGAGGTGACAAGCGACGCCTATGTTCAGAGAAGGATACAATGTTTCGAAGTAAAGCGGCGGCAAAATATTCCNNNTGTATTGGTAAAAAAGAGCTTCACACGTATGATAATTCTTGATGATTCATCCAGTTACGTGGACCAAGAAAAACATGACAGCTGGACATGATTCTATAAGGATGTGCGAGGCAAAGAGGCACGGCACGATATACCTACGGGGTAATCAGCTACAGGAAACTCAACCTGATTGGGACAAGGAAGAGACATGGCCAGAATGAATCCGGACAGAGCTACGGGCAGATTCAAAGATCTTCAATTAATGATTCACACGTTACACAACCTTCACGCAACAATTACGGTTATTCTTTGTAACGTTACATTAATGTAATAATTAGTCATTAATGTGTTATCATTGCAAGAGGTAGACGTTATACTGAAGAATTCCCTATATAAGGGAATAAAAGTTAACTTGTAACACACATCGAACTACAAAGATAATACACTTTACTTTTCTGTGCATCTTATTACTTATTTACTTGCTCATTTGTAATTATCATTATTTCTTGATTATCAGAAACCCGGGTTCATCCTAAAAATAGCTTTAGTCAAGGGATCTAACTCTTTGGTTAAACATCGTCTGCCAAGGACTCGAAACTAGTCAAATGATGCATAAATACATTAATATATACTCAAAGGCATGAAATTTCCCTATTTACTTAGTTATTTCGACTTACTTTGAAGAATCCCAAATACACCCCTGGGCCCACATGCTTGGATTCCAAAATTTTTGAAGGAAACACTTACCCATAACCTAAGGATCATTAATATATGATTTTTGTGTGTTTTCGTAACCAATTCCATGGTAATTCCCTCATTTCATAAAAACCTAGATTTTTGCCCTAAACCATGATTTCTACTAATCTAGAGGTTAATTTACCTAGGAATTCATGTATTAAACTGACATTAGAGTAGAAATCACTTACCTTTCAATAGCTAGGTCGTTTGGCTCTTTCCCAAGCTCGACTATGGAGGAGAGAAATGGAGAAAAATGGTTCTTTCCCGCATTTTAAAAGACCTCACTGCCTACAGGGTTTCCGCACCTACGGTCTCGCACCTGCGAGAAAAGACTCGCACCTGCGGAAGACGGGCAAGGGGAATGGGCTCGCACCTACGGAACAGAGTCCGCACCAACGGCTCCGCTTCTGCGGATTTTGGTCTGCACCTGCGTCAACTGGGCTGCATCACCTAGGGCCGCACCTGCGAAGCAAGGACCGCAGGAGTGGTCTCGCACCTGCGACTGGGAAACCGCAGGTGCGGTCACACCAGACCTGGTGCACCAGCAGCTATTGCTGCTGGTTTGTGGCCTCGTTTGATGCCCGAATGGCACCTGGGCCCACCCGTGCCCCCGTCCAAATATACCAACAAGTCCCAAATCATAATACGGACTTGCTCGAGCCTTCGGAACACTCAAAACAACGCTAAAACTCAAAACCACACCAAAACCCCTAGAATCAAACTTAAGAACTTTAAGTTCTTGAATTTGCTAACAATGCGCCGAACCGACCTATACTACTCGGAATGACACCAAATTTTCCAAGCAAGTCATAAATGAATTAACAGAACTATTCCTGGTCGCGGAATTCCGTTGAGACCTCGATAATACAAAAACACGTTCCAAACCTCAATTTGAACTTAAGGAAACTCTATTTTCGCTATTGGGGCGCCGAAATGCTCCCGGGTCATCCAAAACCCATTCCGAACACACCCCCAAGTCCGAAATTATCATACGAAGCTACCGGAACCGACGAAACTCGATTCAGGGGTCGTTTACTCAAAATGTTGACCAAAGTCAAACTTGGCCTTAAAGGCCAACCTTAAGGAACCAAATGCTCCTATACCATTCCAAACTCTTCCGAATCCCGAACCACCCGTCCCCACATGTCATAATTCATAAAAAGCAACTGGGGGAAGTCTTATTTTGGGGAACAGGGGCCTAACACGCAAAACGACCGGTCGGGTCATTACATTCTCCACCTCTTAAACAAATGTTCGTCCTCGAACGAGTCTAGAATCATACCTGAAGTGCTGAATAAGTGTGGATATCAGCTCCGCATGTCCTCCTCGGACTCCCAAGTCGCCTCCCCGACTGGTTGGCCCCTCCATTGGACCTTTACGGCAGAAATCCTCTTGGACCTCAACTGTCGATCCTGCCTGTCAATAATAGCAACTGGCTCCTCCTCGTAGCCCAACCTCTCATCCAACTGAATAGTGCTGAAATCAACCACGTGAGAAATGTCGGCGTGGTATCTCCGGAGCATGGATACATGAAAGACCGGATGAACTCCTGATAAACTGGGAGGTAAAGCAAGCTCATAAGCAACCTCCCCAACTCGCCTCAATATCTCGAAAGGACCTATAAACATTGGGCTCAACTTGCCATTCTTCCCGAACCTCATAATACCCTTCATCGGCGAGACCTTCAACAGAACCTTGTCTCCCTCCATAAATGATACGTCACGCGTCTTCTGATCCGCGTAACTCTTCTGTCTGGACTGTGCTGTGCGGAGCCTCTCCTGAAGCAGTTTCACCTTTTCTAAAGCATATTTCACCGGGTCGGTGCTATATAACTTAGCCTCGCCAGGCTCAAACCACCCGATAGGAGAACGACATCGTCGACCATACAAAGCCTCAAATGGAGTCATCTCGATGCTGTACTGATAACTATTATTGTATGCAAACTCGGACAATGGAAAGAACTGGTCCTACTGACCTCCGAAGTCAATCACACATGCCCTGAGCATGTCCTCCTGAACTGTCCACTCCGACTGACCATCAGTCTGAGGGTGAAATGTTGTGCTGAGATCTATCTGGGTGCCCAACTCACTATGTTGTGCTCTCCAGAAGATCTGCGAGGTGAACTGAGGACCTAGATCTGATAATTGGACACCGGCACACCGTGCAACCAGACTATCTCCCGAATGTAGATCTGGGCCAACCTCTCAGAAGTATAAGTAGTAGCTACCGAATGAAATGCGCCGATTTGGTCAACCTATCCACAATGACCCAAACCGCGTCAACCTTCCCCGAACCGGAAGGCAATATCAGAACTGGTGCTGAGGTTAATGTTGTCTTGAGCGTTTTAAAGCTCGCCTAACACTCATCGGACCATCGGAACAGGGCATTCTTTTGAGTCAACCTAGTCAATGGGGCTGCAATGGAAGAAAAGCCCTCCACAAATTGGCGATAATAACCTGCTAGACCCAAGAAGCTCCTGATCTCTGTAGCTTAAGTAGGGCGTGTCCAACTCTGAACTGCCTCAATCTTCTTAGGATCAACCTTGATACCCTCTCTGGATACCACATGTCCCAAGAATGCCACGGCATCCAACCAGAACTCACACTTGGAGAACTTAACATATATCTTCTGTTCTCGCAAGGTCTGGAGCACAACCCTCAAATGTTGCTCGTGCTCTCCCAGGCTACATGAGTAAATCAGAATGTCATCAATGAAAACAATGACAAAAGAATCGATATACGGCCTGAACACCCTGTTCATCAAGTCCATGAATGTTGTTGGGGCATTAGTCAAGCCAAAGGACATCACCAGGAACTCATAATGGCCATATCTCGTACGGAAAGCAGTCTTTGGAACATCCGAGTCCCGAATCTTCAACTGATGATACCCCGATCACAAATAAATCTTAGAAAACACCCGAGCACCCTGCAACTGGTCAAACAAATCATCGATACGCGGCAACAGATACTTATTCTTAATAGTGACCTTGTTCAACTGGTTGTAGTCAATACACGTCCGCATAGACCCATCCTTCTTCTTCACAAATAGCACTAGAGCACCCCCAAGGCGATACACTCGGCCTGATAAACCCCTTAGCCAACAACTCCTCAAGCTGCTCCTTCAATTCTTTCGGAGCCATACGGTACGGGGGAATAGAAGTAGGTTGTGTGTCTGGGGCTAAATCAATACAGAAATCAATATCACGATCTGGAGGCATGCCTGGAAGGTCTGAAGGAAATACATCAGCAATCTCTCGAACCACTGGCACTGAATCAATCGTCGTAGACTCAGGGGTGGTGTCCCGCACATAAGCAAGATAGTCCAGACAACCCTTCTCGACCATATATCGAGCCTTCAGGAAGGAAATAACTCGACTGGCTGCACTAATTGAGGAATCTCTCCACTCCAGCCTAGGCAACTCGGGCATGGCTAGAGTAACTGTCTTGGCATGGCAATCTAGAACGGCGTGATAGGGAGATAGCCAATACATGCCTAGAATAACCTCGAAATAAACCATATCAAGCAATAAGAGGTCCGCTCTAGTCTCAAACCCACAGAATGCAACCACACAAGACCGATAAATCTGGCCTACTACCACAGAATCGCCCACAGGAGTGGACACATAAATAGGAGTACCCAAAGACTCGCGAGGAACATCCAGGAAACAAGCAAATAGGGCTGATACATAAGAATAAGTGGATCCTGCATCGAATAACGCTGATGCCTCTCTACCACACACTGAAATAATACCTGTAATCACGGCATCTGAGGCCATTGCATCTGATCTGGTCGGAATAGCATAGAATCTAGCTGGAGCACCGGACGACTAAGCTCCGCCAGAATGAACACGAGATGACTGACCTCCCCCTTATTGGCCTCCACCTCTAAGACGACCCCTGCCAGCCTGTCCTCCACCTCTAGGTGGCTGGGCCGCTGGTGCTGGACTCATAGGCTGATAACCCTGTTGTACTGCCTTGCCCCAAAACCTGGAACAAGTCCTCCTGATATGGCTTGGATCCCCGCACTCATAACATCTCATCGGTGCCATGGCCTGCTGCCTGAAGAAGAACCCTGAATAGCTGGGGGGCGGTGAAAACCCTCTAGCATGGCACTGAAATAAGGCCTCACTGGAGCACCACGAGGAGGTGGTGGGGGTGCTGAATATGGGGGCCTGTTGGGCTGGCCCCTGCCAAACTGACCTCTGCCCCTAGCTGGGGCGCCTCTGAAATCCCCGGTAAATCTGGCTCTCTTATCCTGCTTCACCTGCTCTCTGATCCTCGACCAATAACCCTCGATCCTGCGACCAATCTCCACTACAAGTTGATAAGGAGTCCCCATCTCCACCTCTCGGGCCATGTTGGCCCTAATGCCTGGATGCAACCCAGCTACAAACCACCTCACTCTCTCAGCCTCTATAGGAAGTATCATGAGTGCGTGACAGGACAGCTCTGAAAACCTTACTCGTAGTCTGTCACTGACATCAGACCCTACTCCGGCTGCTCAAACTGGTACCGCAGCTCTTCCCTATCAGAGGGTGGAATGTATCTGTCCAGGATTATCCGAGTAAACTGCTCCCGGGTGATAGGAGGAGAACCTTTCGGTTTGCCAAGAATATAGGACTGCCACCATCTGCGGGCCCTGCCCTCCAACTGAAAAGTAGTGAAGTCGACTCCATGGGACTCTAATATCCTCATGTTGTGCACTCTGTTCCTGCACCTATCAATGAAGTCCTGGGCATCCTCTCCCCGCTCACCCCCAAAGACAGGAGGGTTCAATCTAGTCTATCTATCCAATAGCTTCTGCGGATCGCCGTCCGCAGCTGGTCTGGGCTCAGGTGTTGCTGCTACCGGCTGGGCCCCGCCCACGAGTAGTGTACCCAGGGTCTGATAGACTGCTGCTGCATGGCCTGCGGCCTGGGCAGTAGGGGTATGGACTCCCCCTCCCTCCTGAGATGTGGCAGGATCTACTGGTAACAAGCCAGCCTGCGTCATAGTATCCATGAATCTCATCATACGGCCCATGACCTCTTGGAAGCCTGGCGTCGTGATAAAGTCCACTAGGGCAGGATCTGCTGGGGTCACCTCGCCCTGCTCCTCTATGATAGGATCCTCTGCCGGATGTGCTGGGTGTGCTACTGGAACAGCTCTGGGACGCCATCGTCCCCTACCTCGGGCCGGTGCCCTCCCTCGGCCTCCGCCAAGGCATCAGATAATGGGGGTAGCGGCCCCTCCCGGGTCTGGAACATCGAATGCGTGCATCCTCACCATCTGTGAGAGAATAGAAGAGTGAGATTCATTATACTACCAACTGCACGATAGAATATGAACAAGGAGAGATTTCCTAACACCCTATAGCCTCGTGAAGATAAGTACAGACGTCTCCGTACCGATCCGCAAGACTCTAATGGGTTTGCCCGTGACTCGTGAGACCTACGTGAACTTAGAGCTCTGATACCATGTTGTCACGGCCCAAAATCCTAACTCAGGTCGTGATGACTCCCAACACCGGGGTCAGGCAAGCCAACTATTGATTTACTAGCGAAACTAGTCAAATGATGCATAAATACATTAATTTATACTCAAAGGCATGAAATTCCCCTATTTACTTAGTTATTTCGACTTACTTTGAAGAATCCCAAATACACCCCCGGGCCCACATGCTCGGATTCCGAAATTTTCAAAGGAAACACTTACCCATAACCTAAGGATCATTAATATATGATTTTTGTATGTTTTCATAACCAATTCCATGGTAATTCCCTCATTTCATAAAAACATAGATTTTTGCCCTAAACCATGATTTCTACTAATTAGGAGGTTAATTTACCTAGGAATTCATGTATTAAACTAACATTAGAGTATAAATCACTTACCTTTCAGTAGCTAGGTCGTTTGTCTCTTTCCCAAGCTCTAAAGGTCGACTATGGAGGAGAGAAATGGAGAAAAATGGTTCTTTCCCGTATTTTAAAAGACCTCACTGCCTACAGGGTTTCCGCACCTGCGGCTCGAGGACTACACCTACGGTTTCGCGCCTTCAAGAAAAGACTCGCACCTGCGGAAGAGGGGCAAAGGGCTTGGGCTCGCACCTACAGAACAGAGTCCGCACCAGCGGCTCCGCTTCTGCGGATTTTTGTCCGCACCTGCGTCAACTGGGTTGCCTCACCTGGGGCCGCACCTGCGAAGCAAGGACCGCAGGAGCGGTCTCGCACCTGCGAATGGGTAACCGCAGGTGCAGCCACACCAGACCTGGTGCACCAGCAGTTATTGTTGTTGGTTTTTGGCCTCGTTTGATGCCCGAATGGCACCTGGACCCACCCGAGCCCCCGTCCAAATATACCAACAAGTCCCAAATCATAATACGTACTTGCTCGAGCCTTTGGAACACTCAAAACAACGCTAAAACTCAAAACCACACCTTAAAACCCCTGGAATCAAACTTAAGAACTTTAAGTTCTTGAATTCGCTAACAATGCGACGAACCGACCTATACTACTCGGAATGACACCAAATTTTGCAAGCAAGTCATAAATGACATAACGGAACTATTCCCCATCGCAAAATTCCATTCGGACCTCGATAACACAAAAACACATTCCAAACCTCAATTTGAAGTCAAGGAATCTCTATTTTCGCTATTGGGTGCCGAAATGCTCCCGGGTCATCCAAAACCCATTCTGAACACACGCCCAAGTCCGAAATCATCATACGAAGCTACCGGAATTGAGGGAACTTGATTCCGAGGTCGTTTACTTAAAACGTTGACCGAAGTTAAACTTGGCCTTAAAGGCCAACCTTAAGGAACCAAATGCTCCTATACCATTCCAAACTCTTCCGAATTTCGAACCACCCGTCCCCACATGTCATAATTAATAAAAAGCAACTACGGGAAGTCTCATTTTGGGTAATGGGGTCCTAACACGCAAAACGACCGGTCGGGTCATTAAAGATACATCGTGTAGATGTGAGATTCTGATCTTATAGAAAATTTCGGAAGTGGAAATTTGGTTCTAAGGCTTATGGGCTAGGTTGAATTATGAAATTTCAGTTATGTTGTGTTATCAGACCTATATGGGGTAGGGTGACGTGGGATCACCACGGGTATGTGCGTCGTAAGGTTATTTGGCGATTTGATGGCTTTTGGAACAACTTGTGGCACGTTCGAGGACGAACGTTTGTTTAAGAGGGGGAGAATGTAATGACCCGATCGATCGTTTCGAGAGTTTTAGCCCCGTTTCCCCCGTTTCTGCTTCATTATATGTGGTTCAGCTCTATTATGTTGTGTTAGGGTGGTTGGCTCGGGTTCGGAGCGATTTTGGAGAGAAATGAGACATTTAGTCTCTTAAGTTGGTTAGTTAGTTGAAAAAGTCAATCGAAAGTTGACTTATAGGTAAATGATCTCGCAATTGTTTTTTTATGGTTTGGATAACTTCGTTAGATGATTTTGGACTTAGGAGTGGGTTCAGAATATTATTCGAAGGTCCGTGGTAGAATTAGGCTTGAATTGGCGAAATTGGATTTTTGGTGATTTTCGGTCGGCAGTGGAAAATTAACTATCGGGGTCAGAATGGAATTCCGGAAGATGGAATAGGTTTGTAGTGTCATTTGTGATGTGTGTGCAAAATTTCAGGTCAATCGGGCGTGGTTTGGTTGGTTTCAGCATCATTGGCGAATTTTGGAAGTTTAGAAATCCTTAGGCTTGAATTCGGGGTTAATTTGGTATTCTAATGTTGTTTTGGGTGATTCAAAGGCTCGAGTAAGTTTTTGTAATGTTATGGGATGTGTTTGTATGTTTTGGTTGAGGTCCTGAGGGCCTCGGGTGAGTTTTGGGTGGTTTCGGACCATTTCTAGGCCATTTCTAGTTGTTGGTTTTTGGGCTTCAGGGGTGTACAGTGCGATAGCATAGATCTGGCCGTGTTAGCATAGAGATAATTTGGAAAAAATTAGATGTGCTATGCGATAGCATAAGTATTCTCGCGATCGCATAAAATAAAATCTTTGTTGCACTGACCCGACTTTGGAAGCTTATAACTCACAATCTATAACGAATTTGAAGATAATCCAAACAAGAAAGTTGTAACCCTTGATGTCTTGTTTCCAGAAAGTTAAACCAATTGTAATTTAGAGTTTTGTACAAAAGGTTATGACCATTATATTAGAGGCTGTCTGAAAGAGTTGGAGAAGGCTGTTGAAAAAAAAAATTGTTCTACGCGATCGCGTGAGAATGTCCGCGATCGCATAGGGTAAAAGAAGGGCTGGAAAATTTTGTGCTTCGCTATCACATTAGTTTGTCTGCGATAGCATAGGGTAAATGTCTGGGCAGATTATAAAGTACTCTATTTCGAGGATTTCGGCGATTTTTGCATTTTTGAAGCTATGGAGCTCGGATTGAGGTGAGTTTTGAAGGGAATTTCAGAGGAGTGATTGGGGTAAGTGTTCTTCACTCAAATTTGGTTATATTCCGTGATTGTGTCTTGATTTTTATCATTTAATTTAGGAATTTGGGGTGAAAATTGGGAAAAAATGGAAGAGAATTGCAGAGTTGATTTTGGGGATTTGAATGGCCATTTGATGTTGGATTTTGACGAATTTGATATGGGTAGACTTGTGAGTGAATGGAATTTCTAGTTGTATAATTTTTATCGAATTCCGAGACGTGAGCCCGGGGGCCGGGTTTGAGCCAAATTCGGGATTTTTGGTCTAATTTGATAATTCTCATGTGGAATTCATTCCTTTAGCGTATATTGATGATAATATACTGATTTTGGTTAGATTCGGAGAATTTGGAGGCCAAGTCAAGAGGCAAGGGCATCGCAGGTTAGAGTTTTGTCTAGTTTGAGGTAAGTAATGACTGTAAATCTCGTCTTGAGGGTATGAAACCCCGGACTTCACATTGTATCACTATTTTGGAGTGGTGCACATGATAGATGACGAGTGTGTGGCGTACAACAATGGGGATTGTGACTTGGTTCGTCCCGTAGCAACTATTAAGTTGCGTATTTGACTAAGAAATCCTATGATATTTTATGTTTTAGAGGTATTTACTATGTTCTGGGCTGAATGTCGTATTTGGGGCCTCGTGACAAGTTGTTTGGACCCTTAAGGGGTTTTTACTGTTATTTCCTCACTGTGTTGATTTAAGATTTTTACTCAGTCATGCTATATTTAACTGATTTCGAAACTCAATCTTATTTACTCTATTTGATGCATAAAATGATATTTTGGGTTGAGCATCCTGTTTTACTGATAGCCCGAGTGGCTTGAGAGGTTCTTGACTGAGTGAGGCCGAGGGCCTATGTTGTGAGGATATTATGGGATCGGGATGCACGCCGCAACATTGTATATATATATGGATCGGGCTACACGCCGCAGCGAGATATGTTGGATCGGGTTGCACGCCGAAACAAGATATGTTGGATCGGGCTGCACGCCGCAGCGAGATATGTTGGATCGGGTTGCATGCCGCAGTGAGATTGCGCTTGGGCTATAGGAGCCCCTCCGGAGTCTGTACACCCCCAGTGAGCGTAGGTACCTACTGAGTGTGAGTGTAGAGTGACGAGTGATTGGGAGGCATGAGTGACTGTGAGGTTGGCCGAGGGGATGCTTACGAGTGATTGTGAGGTATGCTGAGGGACTTATTTTGAGTGATGTTATGCCCGAGGGGCGAGTTATGATGCATGTTTTTGCCTGAGAGGCCAGTTATGATTTTATCACATTTAATACTAAACTTCTTGAACTTCTATTGAAACTGTTAGAAAAATATATTCTCAATGGTTTTTTTATGAAATCGGCTTTTGAGCGTAATGAGTTAACATTTATACTGTTGGGAAAGAAAGATTGTATTTACAGTGAATTGGTGACGTGTTTTTATGTGTTTCTTACTGCCCAACCCCTATTTACTTTTATTACTTACTGAGTTGGCGTACTCACATTACTCCATGCACCATGCGTGGAGATTCAGGTGCTAGGGTGGAGTGAGCTGTTTATCTGTCCCCAGAGATTCACGGAGATTTGCGAGGTAGCTGCACGCGTCTGCAGCCCTGCCTTCTCCTTCTTATTCCTTTAATATATATATTTGTACTAAAGTATCATCAACTGTTACAAAATAGTACTCCCTCCGTTCACTTCTACGGCATAATAACAACAACAACTATCAAGTGAAATCCCACAAAGTGGGGTCTAGGGAGGGTAAAGCGTACGCAGACCTTACCCGTACCTGGATCGGGCAGAGAGGTTATTTCCAATAGACCCTCGGCACAGGAATACTGAAATAAAAACAAGAAAAGACAAGTCATTAGTATCTTCATCATAAAACAGGAAAAGACAATTCATTAGTAACTACAACATAAATCGTAGGAATAGTGAAAGAAGCATAAAAACCACAAGATAAATGACCTGTAATAACAATAATCAGTATGTAAGGCCCGGGGCTGAGATAAACAGCAAGGATAGTGTGTACTCAACATAAACCGCAAGCCCTTTAAGATCAACCCTATCCAACCCCGCCTTACCCCGGGTATGAAGTAGGAAAAGCTCAACTACCCCCTAGCCTACAACCTTGATGCTTGACCTACAGACCTTCCTATCAAGGGCCATGTCCTCGGAAATCTGCAGTCGAGCCATGTCCAACCTGATCACTTCTCCCCAATACTTCTTAGGCCGCCATCTACCTCTACTCATCCCCACCACAGCCATTCGCTCACACCTCCTCACCGGGGCATCAAGGCTTCTCCTCCGCACGTGCCCGAACCACCTGAGCCTCGCTTCCCCCATCTTATCATCCAAAGGGGCCACGTCCACCTTCTCCCGGATATCCTCATTCCTAGTCTTGTCTATCCTAGAGTGTCCGCACATCCACCTCAGCATCCTTATCTCTGCTACCTTCATCCTCTGAATATGGGAGTTCTTGACCGGCCAACACCCTGCCCCATACAACATGGCCAGTCTAACCACGACTCTATAGAACTTACCTTTGAGTAGCGGTGGCACTTTCTTGTCACACAAGAATCCAGATGCAAGCCTCCATTTCGTCCAGCCCGACCTTATACGGTGAGTGACGTCCTCGTCGATCTCTCCGTCCCCCTGGATCACCGACCCAAGATACTTGAAGCTATCCCTCTTGGGGATGACCTGTGATCCAAGCCTCACGCCCCTGCCTACTTCCCCCGACTCAACGCTAAACTTGCACTCCAAGTACTATGTCTTAGACCTGCTCAATTTGAAACCCTTAGACTCGAGGGTCTGTCCCCAAACTTCCAGCCTCTCGTTAACACCGACCCCCGTCTCATCGATTAGTATTATGTCATCAGCAAATAGCATACACTATGGCACATCCCCTTGAATATGATGTGTCAGTCCATCCATTACCAAGGCAAATAAGAAAGGGCTAAGCGCAGAGCCTTGATGCAACCTCATAACAACCGGAAAATGCTCCGAGTCGCCTCCCACAGTCCTAACCTTAGTCTTAGCTCCATCATACATGTCCTTGATCACTCTTATGTAGGCCTCCGGCATGCCCTTTTCCTCAAGACATCTCCAGAGCACCTCCCTAGGGACCTTGTCATACGCTTTCTCCAAGTCAATAAACACCATGTGCAGGTCCTTCTTCTTATCCATGTACTGCTCCACCAACCTCCTAATAAGGTGGATAGCATCCGTAGTGGAGCGACCCGGCATGAACCCGAACTGATTGTCTGAAATAGACGTCGTCCTCCTCACTCTCACCTCAACCACCCTCTCCCAGAGTTATAGATTTTCATTTTTGCTTGTCACTTTAAGCATATCGGGAGAGGACAAATTTTATTTTCCTGTTATACCCACAATATTTATTACTCATTTCATATTGTTTTCTCAAATCCAATAAAATATACATCAATTAATATGAGTATTAAATTATGTACTTCATTTCTTATTTCTTAAGGGGCGTGAAAAGTCAAAACGTGTCAAGTAAAAGTGAACGGAGGGACTAGTAATGTTAGAGTACTTTGTTGTAATAAAAATTGAAATAGTACACAACACCATTATTAATTACTCCCTATGTTCACTTTTACTTCGCTTGTATACTAATTTAAATTTTTATTTTTACTTGTCGCTTTACGCATGTCAAGAGAAGACAATTTTTTGTTCCTGTTTTACCCACAATACTTATTACTCTTTTCATATCATTTTCTCAAATCCAATAAAATACGCATCAATTAATATGGATATCATGGTAAATTATGCACTTCATTTATTATTTTTTAAGAGGCGTAAAAGTTAAAACATGCCAAGAAAAATAAACGGAGGGAGTTAAAAAAAATTCTAAATCCACCTCTGAACATAATAATGTCCCAAATTAAGTAAACCCCATAACAAGTAACCAATTAAGAAACCAGTCAGATTTGTTGAGGACATGTGGGAAACCCCACATATTAATTTTAGCTGGTGGTTCAGCAACATTAGGGATTGAATCGACTTTTGTCTTTTAATAGAACCCAACTCGCCAACTTTCTTATTCTTTATCCATTTCAAATGCAATAACGTAAATGGCAGGAGACCATGTTAAAAGGATAAAATCACACAACAACAACTATCCTGGATAATCCCACCAAGCGGGGAAAAGGATAAAATCACACAATTTAAGTAATTTCTTTTGGAGATGTTAAGCATTACGTTGTTTAGTATTCATATAAATTTAACATGAACATGTTACTTGAGCAACCTTAATTTTACTCAAACAATGTGCTAATTGAAATGCATGATACACTGAGAAAAGTAGAAGTTAGGAAAATAGTTAATTCACCTAACAAAAAGACTATAATGATAATTCGCCAACAATAAAACTTTACAACTCAAGATAATCATTAAATCATTTTCAACTTAATTTGTGTAAAAGCTTCTTATCGTTCACAAAAATTAGACTTGACACCAACAATAATTATATATGATTATCATTTTACAGTCTAATTTTACTATAACAATCTCGTTTGTTTCGATATTTTTTTGGCTGCTATATTGAAGTGTTGTTATAGATGTCATAGATAATAACATAGCATAAAAATCGATTCCGACAAAAGTTTAGTTTTTTTTTATAGTGAATGACTAGCTATTATATAAAGATGTTGTTATAGAAAAGTCTGACTGTATATCAATCGTGACGTCAAGAATGTTTTTGAGCTAGCATCAATTAACTTTGATAACATCCTCAAGAAAAACAAGAAAATATAATGCAAATTAAATCTAAACTTGGCGTGTGGGCAATTCCAACCACCTTAGTTAGGTTAACGTACATCCTATAAATATCATTATCGGTTGTGTTAATTAGTCACACACTTCTTAGAGTCACTAACTTAATTATCATTCAAAACAATTTGGTACCTCTAGTAGTACTGTTGTGCACCTATGGCTACTGAACCCGAAAAGGTTGTTCCACCCGCAGAAGCATCGGTGGCAGAGCCCGAAAAGGCGGCTCTGC
This sequence comes from Nicotiana undulata, assembly GCA_005239495.1. Taxonomy (NCBI): domain Eukaryota; kingdom Viridiplantae; phylum Streptophyta; class Magnoliopsida; order Solanales; family Solanaceae; genus Nicotiana; species Nicotiana undulata. The sequence continues at coordinate 73,250 of ML296071.1, read as the reverse complement.
CACCGACGACTAGACCCACCGATTACTTTGCGGTGGCGGATGTGGTGTTGAGGTTGTTAGTGTTTGCTTCAGCATTAGTTTCTGTGGTGGTCATGTCAATTAGTAAGCAAACGGAAATTGTTCCAACACCATTTCCACCTTATCGAGCACCTCTCCCGGCTAAGTTCAATCATTCACCAGCACTTATGTAAGTTTTAGACATCTTCTCTTTGGTACATAATATACGTGAGTCTAACTTCTATATGCTGCTAGGTTAAATTATTTTTATATTATCAAGTTACGAAAAAGATATATACAAGTAACCTGTCCATATAAAAAGTTGAATTAGTAACTCAAAATAAGTTAATAACTCCTAGAAAAAAAAAGGTATTTTGACTAAATTATCCATATTTAAAATTAGTATGTTGTTAACTAGACACATTGGAATATATAAATAAGAACAAATTTTGGAAAAACAAAATTAATTCTTTCTTGATTATATAAAAGTTCATTTATTTTGGATCAAAATAAAAAGACAAAAAAGTCACTTATTACGAAACGGAGGGAGTAACACATATACTATTTTTCATGGTCAGGCATGATACGATAACTATCAAGAAGAAAATTATTTGCCCGTGTGCGTTGCAAAGATAGTATTACTTAGTACGTAAGAGAAACTCTTGAAAAATATAGTTGATTTGAAGAGAAAATTATTAGGATTAACTGTTCTTGAAGGTAAAAAAACATTGATTATGTACCATATAAAATCTAAATATGAAGAGTAAATAAGAGTATAATAAACAAAGTCCTTACCAATAGTTTCTTAAGGGGCGTGTACAAAGGCGGAGCCAGAATTTCAAGTTTATGGGTTCGGAATTTTAATTGTTTTAAATTACTGGGTTCAAAATTAATAATTTATACATATTCAATGTATTTTTTAAGACAAATACATGATTCGAACCAAAGCGATTGGATTCGGCCGAACCGCACTCGGCTCTCTAGCTCCGCCCATGGGCGTGTAAAAGAGAAATACTACAATTAAAATAAACCATAAGAAATATTGTTTGTGGGAACACGATTTAATTAGAATTTCCTGCCTTTAAGTTGAGGTGATTATTTCGAGCTTTCCATTTAATTACTTCTTTGGTGACTCAGACCTGCAAAGGCTGCAATCTTAGGATCCATTATTAAATTCAATATTGACTGGAATTTTGTGTATTTATTCCCCTCGATTAAATGCAATCGGGAGTGGCTGCTAAGCCAACTCTTTTATTTTGTTTTTTCGTTTTTTTTATTGTTATACTATATTTTATATTTCGTTATTGACTGGAATTTTTGCAATTTTAGGATCCATTATTAAATTCAATATTGACTGGAATTTTGTGTATTTATTCCCCTCGATTAAATGCAATCGGGAGTGGCTGCTAAGCCAACTCTTTTATTTTGTTTTTTCGTTTTTTTTATTGTTATACTATATTTTATATTTCGTTATTGACTGGAATTTTTGCAATTTTAGGATCCATTATTAAATTCAATATTGACTGGAATTTTTTGTATTTATTCCCCTCGATTAAATGCAATCGGGAGTGGCTGCTAAGCCCACTCTTTTATTTTGTTTTTTCGGTTTTTTTTATTGTTATACTATATTTTATATTTCGTTATTGACTGGAATTTTTGTATATATATTCTTAGTCAATAATAACTCTGAAAATATGTGAACACAAAACAAGTGGATTTGCAGCGGCCTCAACTGGCTATTTTATTTATGAGTCAAATCTCATTATTAGGATTCGTTTGATTCTCTCAATTTTTTTATTTTATATCATTTAATACATAATAAAATATATCTTGACTATACTTTTAGTTACAACTTACATCTATCTATTTACCACTTGGTTATCAATTCAATCCTTCATTTCGACAAAATAATGTTGGTTACATTTGAACATTTCCAACTGACTTGATAAAGTTTCTAGAAAGCTACCTAACACAGAATTATTTATGTTGCAGCTATTTTGTAGCAGCACTCTCTGTGGCTGGTTTTTTCAGCATAATTACTACACTTGGCTCCTTGTACTCCCTCACTAAGCCTGCTTGCTCTGCAAAGATCATTTCCCATTTCATTATCATTGATGTTGTAAGTTCTTACACTCTTTTATGTTTTCATATTTCTAATAGGGTGCCCCCACCCTTAAACACACATGAGAAATACTACCTAGTCCTATTCAGTTCAGAACTAAACTAGTTGATTCTCTTTGGTTGGTCGACTTTAAGCAACCTTTGTATTTCCTGCTGAGCTCAAAAGTCCCACGACCTTGGCTTTTTAGCAAATCCCGCTCGTGTGTCACAGGATTTGTAACTCGGTAGTCCACCTCCACCAGATGGATTTGCTTATCCTTCTAGTTCGAGTCTCTTCATGGGTAGTTATAGCGGCCCATAGGCACGAGATACACATTGTGAGGAGGGTGGGGTGGGGTTGGCGACTTTCTTGATTGTCTTGTTCTTCAACCATGGATCGAAATGTAGCTTAAGTATCTCCAATGATAGTGGATTTTATGCTCGAGGTCTGTCGAGCCTTCATTTGTATCAACGCTTCCCTATTAGGGTGTTAGGATTAAGGTTATGAAATTTCAGTATGAACGTTTTGTCACAATTCCTGCTTCCATTTAGGCATGACTATAGATAAAATCCTGGGCCCACCACTACTCGTAACAGTAATCTTTTATGTGTATTTGCAGCTTTTGCTAGGGATAGTAGCATCAGCAACCGGAGCAGCAGCATCAGTGGCATACGTAGGACTAAAAGGCAACACTCATGTGGGGTGGGGAAAAGTTTGCAACATGTATGGCAAGTTCTGTAGGTACCTTGGAGCTTCCATTGGAGTCTCACTGTTCTCGACCGTTCTGCTTCTACTTCTTGTTCTTCTCTCTGTATACTCCCTTTCTAAGAAGATCCCAAAGTAAACAAGCCTAGCTATGAAAAGTCAATTCTTGATATATAGAAGCAAAAACCCTTGTTAAATGTCAACATTTTAGAGTCTGTAATTAAGTACTGTTCAAGTTTGTATTCTTTGTGTGTGTTTGTCTTTTTTCTTGTGCAGCCTGTGTTTGATTAGGCATTGCACCAGTGCTTGTATATGAATTCAGTCATCTCTACCTGTTTTGGGATTAACAAAAGTTTCCAATTTACAGTGTTTTACTTCAATTAGTTCTGAGGGTACACCAGCAGACCATCTGCATTTTGGACTCCAAATATAAGTAAACCTACTGGTATCAGAGGCACCTAATCGTGTAAGTAGCCCTACCTTTAACAGTACAACAACAACAACAACCCAATATAATCCCACAAGTGGGGTCTGGGGAGGGTAGTGTGTATGCAGACCTTACCCCTACCCTAGGGTAGAGAGAGGCTGTTTCCAATAGACCCTCGGCATCCTTCCTCCAAGAACTCCCCACCTTGCTCTTGGGGTGACTCGAACTCACAACCTCTTGGTTGGAAGTGGAGGGTGCTTACCATCAGAACAACCCACCTTTAACAGTGAACACCTCGTATATTTAACAGCATTCACTAGAAATCAGAAACTATGCAGTAGTAGGTAATCGGATAACTCGTAAGAAATGCTGTCTATCAATATACAAGTTGAACTAGTAAATGATTTCTGACATTATGGAAAGAATGGAGTATTTCCAATACTAACACATGCATGGATTAACAGTATACGCACAATCTTCTAACTAACACGGGTCAAAAACAAAGAAAAAGTAAAACTATAACTATGGACGATGCCCAGAACCAAACAATTGTTGCTGTTCAAACTAGCCAAGAACAGATAATCAATTCTTATGCATTCACTTCATATAACCACATCTTTGACTTGCTCTCACACCTATAAAAGGGCAACCCGCTGCACTAAGCTCCCGCTATGCGCGGGGTCCGAGGAAGGGCCGGACCATAAGGGTCTATCGTACGCTCTCACACCTATATCTTATAATATATGATGTTACGATATTCTTATCCAGATTTTCAGCATAAAGGCTACCATGTTAATCTTATGAAAGAAGCATTCCAAACTAAGACTACCCAGAATAAATAGTAGTAAGTGTTTCCAGCATGCAAATAGTAAACCTTTCCAGGATGCACGTTTCATTAAATTTGATAGATAAACAGAGGAGTACTTAAATGACGCGATACTATTCGCCCAGAAACCCTGAAATACACAGTTTGGAATCAGAATATCAATACCATCAGGCAGTTAAACACGGGTTTGGGGAGAGGGCTACCTCGATTTAAAGGCCACATTCTAACCCAACTAAACCTGGCCATTGCATACAAATTAAGCCAACCATGATTGCAATGACCAGTCCTATAAATAAAACATATCAGTAAACTCGTATAAATGGCTTTTTCAGTACCTATATATTACCGGAGGATAAGACCAACTCTAAAGTAAACATCTATCAGCTACTGAAACTGAACTCTAAAACACACACACACACACACACAAAGAAAACACCAACTTTTGAACGCATCCATTTGTCTCATTATTAGCGACACCGCATCATTAGAGATCAAACCTTGCCAGTCAGATAAGTTTTTTCCCAAGTTCAGTTATTATTTATCCCAAGTTTGCTCGAAATTCCATCAAGGAGAGTTGCAAATTACTTATCTAACTGATCAAGCATAGATAACAAATCTTTCACTTAATTGATTCCCGCTCCACCATTCTGTTCTCAAACATTACCCTCGAAAAAGGATTATTTAAATTTCTCACATGTTATAAAATTAATCTTTTGATGCTTATACACCACCAATATGGATAACTATAGCAGATCCTAGACACTGCATTTTGACAGCAGGGTAGTTTCCATATTCTGTACGAAGGAAAAGAATGCTCTAATTCGATACAACCAGTTATAAAAAGTAGTAACAATTAAGAAAAGTGCGCATGATATAATTCCGGAAGATAGCATATATTCATATTAGAGTCAAATTTACACATAAATAAATTGATAACTTTTCAATATCTGCTACAGCTGGACAAACTGCATACCTCAAAATTGATTTGTCAGAGAGTAGCTAGTTAAGACCTCTTTGATTACAAACTTTCAACATGATGGAGAATTTTAGAATATTGTTTGCTCCCCTAATTCCTGACCAGCCATTCCTTCTTTAAGTACTTTCTGAAAAAAATCTTCCAATGTATCTTTTCCATAGCTAGGTGTCGCGTCGGCATTATATTCCCCCGTCTCAGGATCCCAAACCAACATACTCTCTGCTGCATAATACCTCCCAATCTTTCCAAACTCGGCTGCATCTTCCAACGATGGAAATATTTTTACAAGGAAGTCAAGCAACCCAATCGCAAAGTCCATTATTTCAATTGGAACTTTAAGAAACTTTGGTTCTTTCCCCACTAGTTTAAACAAAATTTCTGCTTGCTCTAGTGGCGTCAACGCCTTCCCAGGTCCTCCAATTGGCAAAACTTGATTGATTTTATCCTCTTTCAATACACAATCAGCAATAAAAGAAGCTAAATCTTGCTCGCTTATCGGCTTACAAGCACACAACTTTCCATCACCAAACATCACATAAGGTTTCCCATCTTTCACCAATTCAACCTGACCTCCTAAGCTCTTAAAAAATGCAGTTGGCCTAACAATACTATAAGTAAATCCATCATCCACTTCAGCTTCTTTCATCAACTCCGCCTCGAATTTAAGCTTAGCTCTTTGAAATTCAAGAAGGGGTTTTTGCACACAAATTGCAGACAACAAAACAAAATGTGAAGCCCCAAATTTTTTACCAGCAACAAGACTATTCTTTGTTGCCTCATAATCAATCAACCAAGAATCTTTTACCCCACCATTTCTACTAGCAAGACAAGACACAACAACATCAATTTGAAACCCTAAATTCTCCACACTTTTCTCCAAACTCTCCAAATTAGTAACATCAGAAAAACACACATTAGCTCCATTTAATTCTTGCAAGGTATCATCTTTACTATTCTTTCCTTTAATACCACTTTTTTCTCTAGCAATAGCTATAACATTAAACCCTCTATTAATTAACTCCTTAACCACAAATTTTCCAATGTAACCAGTTGACCCCACAACTAAAACATTAATATCTTTTGGATTTTTACCTCTGAAAGAAATCTTGGGGCTTTCAACAGTAGAAACAGCTGAAGCTGTGATTGGTTTAAGCTTTCTTGAATTAACTCTAAAGGGTACATTTACAGAAAGAAAAGGAATTGCATAAGAGACTGTACTTACCTGAACATGATTGATAAAATGAGATGACAAAAGTTGCCTAAAGTTATGATCTCTAGTTGATTGAAGTGTGAGTTTACTAGAAGGAGCAAAAGCAGACATTTTTGTTTCTTTGAACTAATTCAAGAAACTTGGATGCTGGCTAAAAATTCTGGTGGTCTTAATCAATAGCATTTCATAGGGAAAAAGAAGAAAAATATAGAAAGAGAAAAAAATTTGAGGTGGTTGATGACATGGAAGTTGAGGTAGTTGATTTATCAGAATGATTGGTTGAGATTGGAAGGGGGAGCAACAAGAGAAAATCTTTATCTTGTCCAAAAGCAAAAAAATATCATTTGGGCCTTGGTGATAGATTAACCCAAATTCATGGCTCCATCAGACTGGTAAAAATGATACCAGGCAGCCACTCTAAAGGGCTACTATTTAGGAATTAGCCATTAAGTCATGAAGTTCACTTTTTCAATTCAATCTTTTGGGACAAAAATATCTTGAATTGTCCTAAAATTAAAAATTTTAGTGTAAAACTTCAGGACAAAATAAGTGATGGCTAATCTTTAAATAGCATTCCTAAGAATGACTATCTATGCACTTACCCATCGGACTGGCTTGCAAAAGGACTTGTCCATGACCAATTAATTAGCAACCCAACAAGCCTAGAATGGCGCAAACAAATGATTTTTTTTTTATTTTTAAAAAGTACTAACTTAAATAACTGTCCATCCAATCGTTTAAATTAAATATACTCGGTAGATGTATATGTATAATTTATATTTAATATGTATACAATCGTGTATACTTAGTATATAATTTATGTATGCCGGCTGAAAAAAGCAAACGTGAATCCCGCCGATTATTTGTGTAAAGTTCCCAATTATAAACATCCCAACAGTTGTCTCTTTTCACTTTACTAGACCTAGTTACACAATTATGCTATAATTTTTTGTTTGGTAACAAGCAAAATTTTGTTTAACCAAGTATTGATATGTAAAAAAAATTGCTAGCGCACTTGGATTGTAGAGCTAGGTCAAAAAACAAAATCTCTATAGCTATCTGATAACTCCCCCTCTATCTCTTTCTATACATATATTCTTGCAAGACAAACTTAGACAGAGAAGCTATTCAAACTTTCTAAAACGTTCTTTCATTTTCTCTCATATTATCCTCTGATGTGTAATTGTAGTATTATGTCTTCAATCCTCTGAGTACATTTAGTCACTTGTTCCTTATGTTATATCGAGTAAGAGGCAAATCTAAAAATAAAAAAGATAAAGAACATTAAATTTTAAGGTGGTTCATCTATGACAGATGCAAAAGTGGTTAGTACTTCTCTTGCTAAACACTTCAAATTGAGTATTAGAAAAGGAGATGTCTTGTATTCCTTATTCTTCTGCCATTGGTAGCTTGATGTATGCTATGGTTTGCACTAGACCAGATATTGCACATGCCCTTGGTGCTATTAGTAGATTTCTTTCTAATCCTGGAAAAGAACATTGGGATGCAGTAAAATGGATATTAAGGTATTTGAAAGGTACTGCTGATTTGAAGATGTGTTTTGGCAATGGCAAGCCTGAACTTGCTTGTTACACTGACTCTGATTTAGGAGACAATCTTGATAATTCAAGATTCACTTCCGGTTATTTGATCACTTTTGTAGGGGAGCTGTTTCTTGGCAATCTTGACTACAGAAGTGCATAGCTCTATCCACCACAGAAGCCGAATATATTGTTGTCACATAAGGTTCCAAAGAACTATTATGGATGAAGGAGTTTATTAATGATCTTGTCTTTGAGCACCCAATGTACTTCTTATTTTATGATAATCAGAGTGCTATATGTCTCACCAAGCACTCTACTTTTCATTCTAAGACCACGCATATAGATAGAAAGTATCATTGGATAAGAATGGTCGTGGAAGAGAAATTATTTGAGATTGAGAAGATACACACTGATGAAAATCCTTCGGATATGCTGACAAAGGCGGTGATGGTAGATAAACATGAATTTTGCAGAAAATTGGCAGGCATGAAGCCTGTCAATAGTTCCTCTACTTGAAGACATATTTGGCTCCTTGACCTGAGGGGAAGTTTGTTGGGCACATGCCCATGTTGTCCAGTCAAAGGCCCAATTGCCTAATCCTATTCTTTTTTCTATTTCTATTCATATTCGGAATTGGATTAGATTTTTATTCCTATTTAGAGTTGGTTTTGGCTTTAAGAGAAAGTGCCGCTCATTATCTATAAATATGACAACCTTTGAGAAATATTCTAGGTTCGTCTTGGCGGGTTTCATTCTAGCTGCAACCTATTGGACGATAATCATAATTTTTGTCTGAGAAATTTGACCGGAGTGCTACTCTCGTTGAGACAAACTTTGCAGTGGAGATTTGGAGATGTGACTTGTTGGAGGCTATGTGAAGAGGGCGGATCAGATTTATTTTGTCAGAAAATTCAAACCAAGGGGGAGAATTGTTAGGGGTTGTCCTAATTTTCTTACCATATTTGGTTTTCCTATTGAAGGAAAGAATACATCCATAATTGGTTTTCCTTTTTGTAGAAGGAAATTATAATTCTTACATGTTTGGCTAGTCCTTTTTCTTGTAGGAAAATGTTTGGACTTCTATAAATTGAGGATCCTTCCTTCTCATTCAGTAGCATCCACAATGTAGTCATATGAGGTTTGAGAGTCTTGTTTAGAGGGAGAACTTCACGGGACAAGTGTTAGTGTGTCACTTGTGTTTTCCTCTCCGTGAGGTTGTTCTCTAGATGTTTTGTACTCTCTCCGTTATATAGTTGATTGTTCATCTCCGCAGTGGACGTAGGTCATTTGACCGAACCACGTTAAAAATTTATGTCTATTTCGGGAGATTTCTCTTTTATTGTCTAATTTATCGTCGTTCAAGGTTTGCTTTACTAACTTCTGCATGACACCTGATTTTTTCCGATCCTAACACCTTAAATCCGCGCAAAACTAGGAAGATTTTATCCTTGTCAAACACCAACCTAAAGCTTTATATACGTGCAAAAACAACTAAGCGTTAATCCCAACTAGTTTGTAATATCTATAAGGATCCTCTCATTGTATTCTACTTTTAGCTAGATCCACGTGGAGATTGTAGATCGTTTGAAACAACATCCGTCAATGCGTATGAATAATTGTAAGCACGTAATTTTTGACCCGCATATTAGAATTATCTTTATAATCTTAGTATTTTTTAGAATATTTATTTGAGTTTATTTCAATAGGATTTCACCTTATTATTAATTTTAATTCTAGTTTTAAAACACAAAAATTAAAAATTACAAAAATAAGTTCACTTTTATAATATTCGTCTTGTCATACATTATGTTATTATTATTTGTCTAAGGTTTTAGTATTTTTATAATGATATTACTTTAACTCTATTAGGATTTTGACCTATTTATCTTCACGTTTTATTTTAGTATAATCTTGAAAATATCGAAAATAATTTTATTTTAATATTTAGTTAATTAAATTTTAATTAATATTTTTAGAATTTTTAAATTTATCTTTAAAAAACCTTATTTTGTGGCGAGTTTAAGATTTCTTTTGCCCAATTCGAAATGACCCACGAGATCTAAACCCACCAAAAACCTAATCTCATTCACATAACCTAAGGCCCTCACCCTCTGTTAAATAAAATCTCTAACCTAGAAAGATAGACCTAATTCCTACTCCAAAAAAAACACAGGAGCTCCTTCATCATGAACCAGGCCATGAAAACTCCATAAAAAATACACAAAAATCACTCAAGAGCACCCCCAAAAGAAGAGATGGACAAAAGAAACACGAAAAGCAGAATACCTAATTCATAGACCTAAGACACCTAACGTAGCCGCAACCCCCCAAAAAGAAATCTCTTGTTCAATGGTGATTGGAATTAAGTGTTAACCAGAAAACATGATGATTTTGAAGGACTGAAATAAGTGGTACTGTCCGTTGAATTTTGGTCCTAAAAATGGAGGTTGTCCGAGGTCGCGTTTGATTCGAGCGGTCGAGATCCCGTCGAAGGTGCACACAGACCTATTTGTATTTATGCTTGAAATTTATGACAAAATTGCCATGTTTTTCTCATTAATTGAATGATGAATTTGCTTTTGTTGTTGTACGAGTCAATTCCTTCCATAGCATCGGGTGGAAGTGAGCTATAAGTTAATTTCAAATACTGCACACAAAATAATATGTCAAGGTTTAAGCTACAGTAATTAGCTGAGATGATGTTAGCTTGTTTTCTCTAATTTATTAGCATAGACTCGGAGCACTAGTTATTAGAAAAATGAAGTTCGGACTTGTACTGTCTATAGGATCTCGATTTCAGGTACTAAATTTATCTCGAGTTTGTCATTGTGGTGAATAGAGCCCAGTAGAAGAATCTTTAAATGATAGCCCGTAGATTTAATGGAATATTTCATTACCTTTTAAGTTCTAGTTTATGGATCTGCTTGCTAATGGCGTGATTATCATGTTAAGAAACTGCATTGTTGAAAGTTTAAATAGGCTTGTTAGTGTAATAAACAAATTCCAAACAAGCCTTAATTTTGCTCCCACAATTCCAATTTCCATAACCTATGGCCTTCCATTAATCTCAAAGTAAGAAAAATAAAAACATTCGTAGTTTGCTTTAGGCGCACATTTAATTTATTATCGTGATTATGTATACGTTCGCGTAATATAAGTATGATTTTTCTAAACTTAAAACCAAGGTACACGTTCGCGTGACTTTGACCAAATAATTTTCATAATTAATGATAAGTGTTATCAGTTGTGTACATGTACGCGTGACATAACTTTGGCACACCAAACAAAAAGAGTACATGTACACGTGACTCGTTTTCAAGATAATCTTATAATCAAAAATAATAAAGCAATTAAGAGCGGTAAAGGTAAAATTTACATAGGTTCTAAAATACGTAATTAAACAAATTGACTAAGCTAGATATGATTAAAGCGGCCGTGCTAAAAACCATAGAATCCGGGCATGCCTAACACCTTCTCCCGGGTTAACATAATTCCTTACCTGATCTTCTGATTTTCGCAGACTTTAAATGGAGTCAAACTTCCTCGATTTGGGATTTAAATAAACCGGTGACTTGGTGTTACACCCCATATTTTCGTACGTGAAAGTATGCCATAAGTAAATTGAGGAAAGTTCGGAAATGAGATGTTACATTCCACATTTTCGTACGTTAAAGTTTCGTCGTAAGCTAATCGACGTAAGTTCGGGAATGAACTTTATTTTGAGATTATTAGTATTATGCAATTTCAAACAAGTGATAAGTAAATTCGTGAAGGTAAGAGGGTAGGAGAATCGAAGAAGTAAGTTCCGTTGAAGTTTGGCAATTTGGGATAAAATACGGTCCCGGCTATAATACCCGATATTTGTGGACTAATGACATACCTTGTACTACATGACCATGATAGTAAGGTGTATAAGGTATGTTAAAAAATGATAGTATTTTAATTAATTTGAGATAATTCTTAATTATATGGGTAATTGATTAATTATTCGTTAACGGGAGATTAACAAAGTTAATCACATAATTAGAGGATAATAAATTCAAATATTTGGATAAGAATGCAATCAACCAACGTGGCAGCAAGTCCTTGAAATAATTGTGACCATTTGGTTTTGATGGTTAGATGGCATGTTGGTGCACTCCATTTGCTCTGGAGTTATTTGTTTGGTCAATATGATTTAGATGTGTATTGTTTGGTATGGAGGGGCTCTGTCCCGACCTTTATGACAATTATGTATCCTTAGAGGTTTGTAGACAAATGTCATGTACGTAAAAGATTGTATGGCCTTGTCAGCCTATGTTCAGTGTATTAGTGGTTATTTTGGTCTTAGAGGCTAATATGTCTTAGGTACATGTTTTATTCTACCTATTTTACGGTAGCCTCTCCGACTCAATTATCTATGATAGTATGATACGAAAAGATACGTTATGTTGGTACTCGGTTGAGTAACGTACCTGGTGCTCGTCGTGGCCCATCGGTTTGGGTTGTTCTAAAATAATGAACCTTCAACTTCAAATTCCTATTTGAACAACTTTTTATTGTTATTGATCCACACCATAAAAATTATCCCAAGTGACGACTCTGAAATTGAATAAAATAATCCCATTTTTTATTAATGTCACTTAAATTGAAAAATTCTATATCCCCCTCGAGAAAAATGAGGTGTGACAACTCTGGCGACTCTGCTGGGAACGAACCCAAAATCTCTGGTCCAAGGTTCAAAATTCGAGATTGTAATGTAATATATACTTGGCTTTATTATTTGTTGATATTACTGCGCTTGTGAGCCTAATATTCTAATTGCCGCTCGTTTACCTCTTTGATATTATTTGGACCGTGTTAAAGCTGTATTCTTACGCCTCCCTTCTAAGTCTTCTAAAAACATGGTGCACACGTACGCGTAGCCCTCTTTTCTGTTAGAGGTCGTACCAAATAGAACGAGGTTGGATCAGCAAACTAAGGCGGGTAGACTTTCGTGCTCCCAGTACGTTGCCCCACCTCGGCTCGAGTTGTCCGCTTTGGTAAGCCATGTCTAGAACACACCCCTAGATTTAAACCTAGAATAACATAGCCTCATACCGGATCCGTAGTAGGAACGTTTGTTTGCATCACATGCATTTAACTTTGGGAACTCAACACAGGGGTTGGGTCGGTCTAGGACAGGTGTACTCGAAACTAAAAAGACCATCCTGATGCATCTTAAGTGCTACTTGTAAATTCGTTTGATTCGGTTTGTATGTTGACTGACTTTTAGAATATGGGAAGAAAATAAAAAAAAAAAATAAGAAAAAGAAAATAAGAGAGTGAAATTCACCCGGTACTCATCAAATCCCTGTGTTCAAAAATCGAAATGTGTTTGATTTCACTCAAAACGTACTGAAAAATAGACTAAGATTTTGAGATATTCCCCGCTTTTGGCAGAACTACGTGGGTATGATTCTCACCGGATATGAGATACGTAGGCAAACCTCATTTGTTCCGGCCCACAATTTTCAAAAAATCCAAACATATTTTCCTTTACTTTCTCTTTAGAAAGTCTTTCTTTTAGACCACAATTTTCAAAAAATCCAAAAAAATTTCCTTTACTTTCTCTTTAGAAAGTCTTTCTTTTAGATCACAATTCTCAAAAAATCCAAAAATATTTTTCTTTTACACTTTAGAAAGTCTTTCTTTTAGACCACAATATTCAAAAAACAAAAAATTCCAAAAATATTTCCTTTACTTACTTCCATAGAAAGTCTTTCTTTTAGACCCTAGTTTTTTAAAATCCAAAAATATTTTCTTTTAGTTTCTTCTAAAAATCCTAAAATATTTTTGTTCTTCTTTACACTAGCATATGTAACTACCTTGTTTAGATTAGAAAAGCATGCCTACGTGTTTTGATTGTCTATTTGAACTCTGTGCAGCATGTTTAGGGAAATTTCCTGCTTCTTTAGTTGAACTTAGCCTATACTGTAGGTTTTCTCATTGTAACTGTTGTGTTTATTGGTTGAGCTGCATATTTACTTTGGGACTACGGAACAGTATTCCGGGAGATCTCCCTGTACTGCATATTTACTTTGGGACAACAGAACGGTATTCCGGGAGATCCCCCAGCACTGCATATTTACTTTGGGACTACGGAACGATATTTCGGGAGATCCCCCTGCACATTTACTTTGGGATTACGGTACGGTATTTCGGGAGATCCCCTTACACATTTACGTTTGGGACTACGGGACGGTGTCCTGGGAGATCCTCTATTGCTATTACCGTGTTCTGAGATGTTGGCTTTCACTGAATTCTATTCCTGCTGGTTTTCCGTATTTATATTACTATAATATTTCTTTCTGTCTTATTTCATTATATTTATAGCAGTAGGGCCTTGACCTGACCTCGTCAGTACTCGACCGAGGTTAGGGTTGGCACTTATTGGGTACCATTGTGGTGTACTCACGCCATTTCCTGCATATGTTCTTGTGTGTAGATCCAGGTACCTCTCGCCCGCCTCAATATTAGTGCAGCCGCAACAGCCACTAGAGATTTCAAGGTATATCTGCATGCGTCCGCAGATCCTCGGAGTCCTCCTCTACCTGTACTCTGTTTTACCTCCTCATTACTTTAGACTTTATGTATAGCGGACAATAGATATTTTACTCGTAGAGCTTGTGACTCATGATTCCGGGTTTTGGGAAGTGTTGTTTATAAATTTGCATATTTATCTTACTTGTATATACCGAGCGACATTTTACTGTTATATGGTCATTATCAAAGCTTAGTAGTTCCTTCATTTATCTTCTTTATTTCTGTTATTTCAATGTTAATAGGCTTACCTAGTCGTAGCGGAACAATCATACTTCTTTGATTCCCTTGTCGTGCGAGTTATTGACATCAAAATTCTAAAATTTCTATTTTATTCTTTCTCATACATGGTGAGGACCCGCACCGGGAGATCTGACGATTAAGCACCCGAGCCCCCTGCTAGAGCCGCCAGAGGTCGGGGTAGAGGACGACCACGCGGTGTGCCAGAGCATCGGTGTGAGCTGCGACAGAGGAGCCCTCAACAGCTCCAGCTGGAGGGCCGGCACCGGAGGTTCCTATTGCTGCTCTAGCTCTCCAGGAGACCTTAGCTCAGTTTATGAGCACAACACTTTAGCTCAGGCTAGACTGATTTCGATAGCTCCGGCCACATCTCAAGCTGGGGGAGGAGCACAGACTCCCACAACCCGTACTCCTGAGCAGAGGGTCCAGGTTGATCAGGCCCCAGAATTTATTCCTATGCCCCAGTGGCTCTGGTTCAACATGAGACCAGGGTAGCTGTTTCTGAGGCAGAGCAACTTAGACTTGAAAGGTACAAGAAGTACCACTCACCCATTTTCAGCGGATCAGCTTCAGAGGATGCTCAGGGTTTTCTTGAGGAGTGTCGTCGTATCCTCCACACTATGGGCATAGCGGAAACGAGTGGGGTTTCTTTCACTGCTTTCCAGTTGAGGGGAGCGACATATTAGTGGTGGCGTGCGTATGAGTTGAGTAGTCCGGACGAGACAGCCTCACTCACTTGGACTCAGTTCTCAAATATGTTTTTGCGTGAGTATGTCCCTCAGAGCCTCAGGGGATGCTTGGCGTGCAGAGTTTGAGAAGCTGTGCCGGGGTTCTATGATTGTGTCGAAGTATGCAGTTTATTTCAGTGAGTTGGCCCGGCATGCACCAACTTTGGTTGCTACGGTCAGAGAGAGGGTTCGTCGTTTCATTGAGGGAGTCCACCCCAGTATTCAGACCAGTATGGCCAGGGAGTTAGAAATGGACATCTCTTATCAGCAGGTCGTGAGTATTGCCAGAAGAGTGGAGGGCATGCTTGCCTGGGACAAAGAGGAGAGAGAGGCCAAGAGGTCTCGAGAGACTAGTCATTATTCAGGAGCTCGTGCACCAGCAGCACGCCATGGTAGGGGTTTTGTGAGTCGCCCTATTCATTCAGCTCTTCCAGCAACCAGCAGTGTTCCATCTCCTCTTAGGCCTCAGGAGCCTTATTATGAACCGCCAGTATCTAGTGTGCCTCCTGCTCGAGGTGCTATTACCGGCCAGTCCAGTAGGCCAAGTCCGAGCCAGCCTCAGCCGCTGCGTCCTCGAAGGGGTTGTTTTGAGTGTGGTGATACTCTCCATAAGGTTAGGGATTTCCCTAGACTCAGGAGGGGTGCACCTCCACAGACTTCTCAGTCAGCACGTGCTCTACTGGGTCCTCTAGCCATTCTTCCAACCCCAGTTGCCGCCCCACCTACTCAAGCAGCTCGAGGTGGAGGTCGAGGTAGACCTAGAGGGGGAGGCCAGACTAGGTATTATGCTCTTCCAGCCTATTCAGAGGCATTTGCTTCAGATTCTGTCATCACAGGTATTGTCCATGTCTGTCATAGAGATGCATCTGTATTAATTGACCCAGGCTCTACGTATTCATACATGTCTTCTTATTTTGCTCCACATTTGAGGGTATTTCGGGATTCTTTGAGTTCCCATGTTTATGTATCTACTTATGTGGGAGATTCTCTTGTTGTGGACCACGTATATCGATCGTGTTTGATTGCTCTTAGTGGTTTTGAGAACATAGCCGATTTATTATTGCTCAGTATGGTAGATATTGATGTTAT
This sequence comes from Nicotiana undulata, assembly GCA_005239495.1. Lineage (NCBI taxonomy): Eukaryota > Viridiplantae > Streptophyta > Magnoliopsida > Solanales > Solanaceae > Nicotiana > Nicotiana undulata. The sequence goes on along the minus strand of ML296071.1, from coordinate 56,846 downwards.
CTTAGGCATAGACTGGTTGTCACCCCATTATGCTATTCTTGATTGTCACGCTAAGACCATGACGCTGACTATGCCAGGCTACCGTGATTAGAGTGGAGAGGTACCTTAGAGTATACTCCCCACAAGGTCATTTCATTTCTTAAGGCTCAACGAATGGTTGAGAAGGGGTGTGAGGCGTATTTGGCCTATGGGAGAGGTGTCAGTATTGATACCCCTACAGTTGAGTCAGACCCAATAGCGAGAGACTTCTCTGATGTGTTTCCAGCTGATCTTCCGGGCATGTCACCCGACAGAGATATTGATGTTGGCATTGATTTGTTACCGGAAACTCAGCCCATTTCTATTCTTCCTTACTGTATGGCTCCTCTTGAGTTGAAGGAGCAGTTGTAGGAGTTTCTTGATAAGGGCTTCATTAGGTTCAGTGTGTCACCTTGGGGGTGCTCCGGTCTTTTTTTTGAAGAAAAATGATGTAACTATGCGTGTGTGTATTGATTATCGTCAGCTGAATAAGGTTGCAATGAAGAACATGTATCCATTGCCTTGCATTGATGATTTATTTGATCAGTTACAGGGTGCTAGGGTGTTTTCCTAGATTGACTTGCGTTCTGGCTATCATTAGTTGAAGATTCGAGAGCCGGATATCCCGAAAATTGCTTTTAGGACCCAATATGGTCATTATGAGTTTCTTGTCATGTCTTTTGGGCTGACCAATGCCCCAACAGCCTTTATGCATTTGATGCACAGTGTGTTCCAGCCTTATCTTGACTCCTTTGTTATTGTGTTTATTGACGACATTCTAGTGTATTCCTGGACTCGGGAAGATCATCAGTAGCACCTGAGGACTGTGCTTCAAACTTTGAGGGAGAAGAAGTTGTATGCAAAATTTTCTAAGTGTGAATTCTGGCTTGATTCAGAGGCATTCTTGGGTCACATAGTATCTAGTGATGGGATCAAGGTAGATCCGAAGAAGGTGGAGGCAGTGCAAAGTTGGCCTAGACCATCATTGGCTACGGAAATCCGCAATTTCCTTGGTTTGACGGGATATTACCGTCGCTTTGTAGAGGGTTTTCATTTATCGCAACACCTATGACCAGGATGACTCAGAAGGGTGCTACGTTCAGATGGACAGAGAAGTGTGAGGAGTCTCAAGACAACTTTGACTACAGCCCCAATATTAGTATTGCCTACAGGTTCAAGGTCTTACACTGTCTATTGTGATGCCTCGAGGATTGGTCTTGGAGCGGTATTGATGCAGGACAGTAGGGTGATTGCCTGTGCGTCCAGACAATTGAAGGTGCATGAGAAGAATTATCCTGTCCACGATCTTGAGTGAGCAGCTATTGTGAACACCTTGAAGATCTGGCGCCATTATTTGTACGATGTTCCTTGTGAAATCTTCAGTGATCACTGGAGTTTGCAACACCTGTTTAAGAGAAAGGATCTTAATTTGCGTCAGCGGAGGTAGTTGGAGCTACTTAAGGATTATGACATCACCATATTGTACCACTCGGGGAAGGCCAATGTAGTGGCCGACGCCTTGAGTCGTCGGGCGAAGAGTTTGGGGAGTTTGGCATACCTTCCAGCAACAGAGAGGTCCTTAGCATTGGATGTTCATGCCTTAGTCAGTCAGTTTGTGAGGCTGGATATTTCGAAGACGAGCTGGGTATTGGCTTGTGTGGTCGCTCAGTCTTCTCTTTATGACCGCATCAGGGAGCGCCAGTATGATGATCCCATCTTCTAGTCCTTCAGGATAAGGTTCGGTGGGGTGATGCTAGATATGTGATTATTGGTGATGATGGCCTGATGAGGATGCAAGGCCGAATATATGTGCCCAATGTGGATGGGCTTCAGGAGTTGATTCTTGAGGAGGCCCACAGCTCGCGGTATTCCATCCATCCGGGTGCCGCGAAGATCTACCAGGATTTGAGAAAACACTATTGGTGGAGGATGATGAAGAAGGATATAGTTGGGTTTGTGGCCAAGTGTCTCAATTGTCAGCAGGTCAAGTATGAGCCTCAGAGACAGGGTGACTTGCTTCAGAGGTTAGAGATCCCAGAGAGGAAGTTGGAGCGGATCACCATGGATTTTGTAGTTGGATTCCCACGAACTTCGAGGAAGTTCGATGCTATTTGGGTGATCGTGGATCGGCTGACCAAGTCAGCTCATTTCATCCAAGTGATGACTACTTACTACCCATAGACATTGGCTGAGATTTATATAAGAGAGATTGTCCGCCTTCATGGAGTCCCAATTTCCATCATTTCAGACAGAGGTACACAGTTTACATCACGGTTCTGGAGAGCCGTACAACATGAGTTGGGTACTAGGGTGGAACTGAGCATAGACTTTCACCCTTAGAAGGACAAGTAGTCCGAGCGCACGATTTAGATTCTACAGGATATGCTCCGTGCTTGCGTGGTGGAGTTTGGAGGGTCATGGGACCATTTCTTTCCACTAGAGGAGTTTGCCTACAAAACAGTTATCAGTCCAACATTCAAATGGTATCGTATGAGGCTTTGTATGGTAGGCGATGTCGGTCCCCAATGGGTTGATTTGAGCCACGCGAGGCTCGATTGTTGGGTACAAACTTGGTCCAGGATGCCCTGGATAAGGTGAAGGTGATTCAGGATAGACTTCGCACAACCCATTCCAGACAGAAGAGTTATGCGGACCGAAAGGTTCGCGATTTATCATTCATGGTTGGAGAGCGGGTCTTGCTTCGGGTATCGGCTATGAAAGGCGTCATGAGGTTCGGGAAGAAGGGCAAGCTGAGCCTGAGGTACATTGATTCTTTCGAGATATTGTGGCATGTTGGGGAGGTTTCTTATGAGCTTGCTCTATCTCTCAGCCTAGCAGGAGTTCATCTGGTATTCCACGTTTCTATGCTCCGGAAGTATCACGGTCATCCGACTCATGTATTGGATTTCAGCTCAGTCCAGTTGGACAAAGATCTATCTTATGTTGAGGAGCCAGTGGCTATCTTGGACAGGAAGGTCAGAAGGCTAAGGTAAAAGAACATTGCTTCAATAAAGGTCTAGTGGAGGGGTCAGTCGGTCAAGAAGCGACTTGGGAGACAGAGCAGGATATGCGTAACCATTATCCTTATCTTTTCACAACTTCAGGTGCGTCTTTATACTCATTTGAGGACGAACACTTGTTTTAAGAGGGGGAGGATGTAACGAACCGGTCGGTCGTTTTTAGAGTTAGAGCCTAGATCCCCTATTAATTGCTTTTTCCGTATCTAATTCTGCTATTTTGCTTTGTCGGGAGGGTTCGTTATTGTTTTGGGGGTGAATTGAGACACTTAGTCTCTTATTTGGGAGCTTAAGTTGGGAACAAGTTGACCGGATGTCGACTTGTGTGTAACGATCTCAGATGTGAATATTGATGGCACTGTTAGCTCCGTTAGGTGATTTTGGACTTAGGAGCGCGTCCGGAATGTGATTTGGAGGTCCATAATAGATTTATGTTTGAATTGGCGAAAGATGGAATTTTGGCGAATTTGGTCTGCAGTGGAAGTTTGGATATCGGGCCTAGAATGGAATGCTGGAAGTGGGAGTAGGTTCATAGTGTCATTTTTTACTTGTGTGTAAAATTTGAGGTCATTTGGACGAGATTTGATAGGTTTCGACGTCGTTGGTAGAATTTGGAAATTTCAAAGTTATTAGGCTTAAATCCGTGCATAATTCGTATTTTTGATGTTGTTAGATGTGGTTTGAAGGCTCGACGAAGTTCGTATGTGTTTTAAGATTGGTTGGTATATTTAGTTGAGGTTCGGGGGGCCTCGGGTGAGTTTCAGGTGCTTAACGGATGAAAATTGGACTTAGGAAAATTGCTGAAGAATTGCTGATTTCAAGTGTTTCACACCTGCGGAGGGGAGATCGCAGGTGTGGATTCGCACGTGCGGAAGGTAGAGCGTAGGTGCCATTTTTCACTAAATCAAAACCTGCTAATCCTTGTTTGAACTACACTAGCATATAAAACAACCTTGTTTAGATTAGAAAAGCATGCCTACGTGTTTTGACTGTCTATTTGAACTCTGTGCAGCATGTTTAGGGAAATTTCCTGCTTCTTTGGTTGAACTTAGCCTAAACTGTAGGTTTACTTGCTGTAACTGTTGTGTTTATTGGTTGAGCTGCATATTTACTTTAGGACTACGAAACGGTATTCCGGGAGATCCCCCTATATTACATATTTACTTTGGGACTAGGAAACGATATTCCAGGACATCCCCAACATTGCATATTTACTTTGGGACTACAGAACGGTATTCTAGGAGATCCCCCTACACATTTACTTTGGGACTACGGAACGGTATTCCGGGAGATCCCCTTGCACATTTACGTTTGGGACTACGGGACGGTGTCCCGGGAGATCCCCTATTGCTATTACTTTATTCTGAGTAGTTGGATTTCATTGAATTCTATTCCTGCTGGTTTTCTGTATTTATATTACCGTAATATTTCTTTCTATCTTATTTCGTTATATTTATACTAGTAGGGCCCTGACCTGACCTCGTCACTTCTCGAACGAGGTTAGGCGTGACACTTACTGGGTATAATTGTGGTGTACTTACGCCTTTCCTGCACATGTTTTCGTGTGCAGATCCAAGTACTTCTCGCCCGCCTCAGTATTAGTGCAGCCGCATCAGCCACAAGATACTTCAAGGTATATCTGCACGCGTCCGCAGATCCTCGGAGTCCCCCTCTACCTTTACTCTGTTTTACCTCCTCAATACTTTAGAAGCTATGTATAGCGGACAATAGATAGTTACTCGTAGAGCTTGTGACTCATGGTTCCGGGTTTTGGGAAGTGTTGTGTATAAATTTACGTACTAACCTTACTTGTATATGCCGAGCTGCATTTTACTATTATATGGTCATTATCAAAGCTTAGTAGTTCCTTCATTTATCTTCTTTATTTATGTTATTTCAATGTTGATAGGCTTACCTAGTCGTAGCGACTAGGTGCCGTCACGACGTCCTTCTGAGGGGAAAATGGGGGTCTTGACAACAAGTGTTTTTCTCTTTTGTTGGTTCAGGGTAATCAATTTTACTGCAACTGCTTGAAGGATTGGGTCTCCTTGGGAAAATGTAAGTAATGTCTTTTCTTCTTATGTAGATTCTATTCCGATACTTCTTGCATTCACTTAAAACTCAAATTCAGGTGCTAATAACGTCAAGTAGACAAGATGGAGAAAAGAAATATTGTACAGATATTACTTTCCTATAATTAGCCCGCAGTAGACTGAATGTGCTCTTTATCCCCAAAGCCTATGTGTTCATGCTTTTTCCTGTGTTTTCCCTATCGTGTTTAATACATTAAGTGAATTATTGCAAGCACATTTATTTTTGGGGTTCGGGATGGCGCTAAATGTTGTGTTCGCATCATGATTTTAGTAGTGGTTTGACCTGTTTTTCTGAATAAACTGAGCTTATTTGTTTGCTTGCATTAGTATTGTTAGTAACGGAAACTTAATTGCTTTGAACATTTTGTCGTGGTGTAGAAGGGGAGCACATGTACAGTGGGATGAGGAAAATTTGGGAGAAATGGAGGCAAATAAACCATTGAGGCAGAAAATAGCTGAACCAAAGATACCATATCACCGCATGATCGATATTTGATGGTATGTTCGTGACATTAATTCTTCTTTTTCCTTCGTACCTGTTTATCTCACTTGTCAATTTTTTGTGTCATGCAAGCTTCATATATTAATCAAATAATGTGGTGGCGTGTTGTTTTCCCACTTTTCACATGCCGATCTATCTTTTCTTAAAACTTTTGATGTTTATAGATATATGAAATCGATTAGTGTATTGACCTGGTTTTAGGCATTTGCTAGTCTTCTTTTTCTATCTTTTTCCAGGTGATTTATGCACTCACTGATCTTCTTTCTTTTCCCCCTTTTGATTTGCTTCCATTAGAGTGATGATTTGGGAGGAGATATCTTAAGATTTGTACTTATTTGGATCATTTGGCAGTAGTCTTGGAAATATTATAGAAGTTCCTTTATGTGGTGCTTATACTCTTTGAGTGAATTTTGTTCATGCTACTGATGCATCTTGTATCTCTGTTGTTTAATTTGCTTTTTATTGATATTTAGGGCAGGGTGATTGTTTAACTTTCTCAAATTGCAAATCCCAAAGTTGATGTGTAGTCTTCTTAGTATCTCTATACCTTTAAAGTTTCTCATCTGGCGCTAAACCTTCTATAATGTGGTGGTGGTCGTATATTAGAGCTAATACCATTATGTTTGGGTACTTGGAGCTTCAGGATCTGCTTCTCATAATGGCGTGATGTTTGTTTATCATTATGTATAAGCATCTACCAAAGACCGGGTAGTCACAAGTCACAAGCTCTAAGAAATTGTTCTAACTGTCTCTATACATCAGCATCTAGGAAAAATAAAGAAGAACAACATAAAAGGATAGAGAGGGGACTCCGAAGTTGAGGACACTGGCAGATATACCTTGAAGTCTCCGTAGCAGCATCACGACTCTATACTAATATCGGGGCTTGTAGGAGGTACCTGGGTCTGCACACAAAACATGTGCAAAAGAGTAGCATGCGCACATCACAATGGTACCCACTAAGTACCAAGCCTAACGTCGGTAGAGTAGTTACGAGGTCAGGTCAGGGACCCATTGGAAATTAAGGCAGAAGATATAGTAATATAATGAAAGACTGTGAATTTAACAACAAAAAATACAGAAAAGGAAACTACACAACAAATAGGGGTAAACAACAGGGGCACTCCCGAGGTTCCGCTTCGTAGTCCCAAAAGTAAATACTCAACAGGGGATCTCCCGAGGTACTGCCTCCTAGTCCCAAAAGTAAATATGTAGCGGGGGATCTCCTGAGGTACCGCCTCGTAGCCTCAAAAGTAAATATGTGACAGGGGATATCCTAATGTACCGCCTCATAGTCCCAAAAGGAAACACACAACTCGAAACCGATGGAAACAACAATTAACAACAAGAAATCCGACATTTTAAGACCAAATACAAATCAAGGAAAAACATGAATTCAACTAAGCATGCTGCACATAATTCAAATAAGCATTTAAGACACGTAGACATGTGATATTAGGCTAAAAGGATAACTACACATGTTGGCATGACTCATTTAAGATAAAACATGTTACTGTTCAGTAAAAATTGGATTTTCAGCAATTAGTCCGTGTACGCACTCGTCATCTCGCGTACACGGCACTCATATATCACATAATTGTCACAATAGTACCAAATCCTAAGGGGATTTCCCCCACACAAGGTTAGGCAAGCCACTTACCTCAAGCCAAGCTCAATCAGTCAATAAGAATGCCTTTTCCTTGACTTCCCGACTCCGAATGACCCAAACCTAGCCAAAAACAATTACATACCATAAATATAGCTATAATAAACTAATCTAATTAATGCCACGGGATGCGCTGTACGGTAGTAGTTTATGTTAGCTGCTTATTCGGTGCCTTCTTTACGACTTTCGACCCGCCCAACCCAACTAAGAAGAATCGAACCTGACAGACACATCTTTTTCCTTTTGGGAGGGTACTCCGAGTAGTGGGTACCTCGTAGGACCTTGACCCGCCTACTTTAGCAAGAAATAGAAAATCACCCAAAAAAGTCTACCCGGGCCCACGTCTCAGAATCGGGTAAAAGTCACAAAGTATGAACATCCAATCAAGCTCGAGTTCACCCATACCAAAATTACTTGAATCCAATACCAAAATTTCAATCAAAACACCAGAATTCGGTTTAAGAACTTTTCAACTTTCCCCCCAAAATTTTTAACCCAAATCCTTAACTAAATGATGAAATTAACAATGGATTAGTGTATATTAATAAAAAAAACAAGTCAAGAATCCTTACCCAAATGTTTCATCGGAAATCCTCTCAAACTTTCGACTCAATCCGAGCTCTGTAGGTCCAACAATGGATATTGAAATCAAACCCTCGAACTTTCCCCTTTCTTCCCCAGTTAAACCGCACCTCCGGTCAAAATTCCGCTTCTGTGGTACCGCTTTTGCGGCGAAGACTCCGCACCTGCGGAGTTCACTTAAACTCCCAGGTAGCTCACTTGCGCTTAACCCCTCCGCATCTGCGCTCAAATGTCCGCTTGAGAAACTTGGCCACCTCAGCTTCCTCACCTATTCCGCTTCTGCGATCACACTTCCGCTCCTGCGGCTTACATGTCGCACCTACGACCACTGACCATCCTCTTCATCCCCGCATCTGCGATCTCCTTCTCGCTTCTGCGAGCTCGCAACTGCGACCAATCCCACCGCAGGTGTGATGACACCAGAAACAACCCAATATCATCCATTTCTCTAATTCCAAGATGAATCCGATAATGATCCAAAACACACTAGAGGCCACTGAGACCTCAATCGAATATACCAACAAGTCCTAAAACATCATACAAACTTAGTCGAGTCTTCAAATCATATCAAACCACGCTAAAAACACGAATCACACCTCAATTTATGATTAATGAACTTTAAAACTTTCTTCTACAACCGATGCCGAAATTTATCAAATCACTTACGATTGACTCCAAATTTTGCATACAAGTCATAATTGACATTACGGACCTACTCCAACTTTCGGAATCTAATTCCGACCCTGATATCAAAAAGTCCACTCCCGGTCAAACTTCCTAAAAATCCAACTTTCGCCATCAATCCTAATTCAACTACATACCTCTAAATCATAATCCAGACACGCTCCTAAGTTCAAAATCACCCAGTGGAGCTAAAGGAACCGACGAAACTCCATTCTGGAGTCTTCTTCACATAATTCCTACTACGGTCAAAATCTTAGAACTTAAGCTTCCATTTTCGGAACTAAGTGTCCCATTTCACTTTAAAACCAAAAACAAATCGTCCCGGCTAGTCACATAAGTATATAATGAAATAGAGGAAGCAGTAGGTAGGGGTCGGGGATAATACTCTCAAAACGACCGGCCGGGTCGTTACAATCCATAAACTACAAGAATTTCATTAAAATTTGATCTTACAAGAGAGATTTCCACCGCTTCATCAAACACATACACATTCTGGAAATTTTCCTTTATTAGAACCTTATCCTTGTTAGTTCGCTACAGTTCCTTACCTTCCATTAAGAGAATTAGTTGACACTATTAGGGAAAGGTCTGCCGGGAATAGCCTCTCTACACCCTCTGGGGTAGGGGTAAGGTCTGCGTACACTCTACCCTCCCCAGACTCCACTGGTAGGATTATACTGGGTTGTTGTTGTTCTTATTGTTGTTGTTATATTAGGGACATTTCACAATTTTATTTCTCTTTGCTTCTTTCCAATCCATTTCTTTTGCATTTGCAAGCGTCTCATATGCAATGGCTAGGTAAAACATAATAGAGTTACACAATGTAATTGAGTTTATTGTGCGGATAATTTTTTTCTTCATTTTTATACAAGCAAGATTAATGGATTTTTTTTTTTGAAAAGAATATGAAATTAAATTTCTTGTTCAAAACAATGTGTAAATGAATCTCTTTGTATATATCTGGCCCAACTAGTTTGGTATTGAGGCTTAATAACCTAGTATGTAACTATGTATGCATTTTGAAAGCTTTAGGATTTTAATAAATTATTTAAAAAATACTAACTTGAAAGCATGAAATATTCCTGAAGAAATACACCATAGGTCACTAAAAAAGAGTTAGAAACATGAACCAACGTATATTTGGGTTGTATAAAGACAAATCAAACTAAACCTGCATCATCTTGGTCCATCACATCAGCTTCATCCTCATATGATGTCCAGCCAGACTTTTGGGATTATTCTTACTGGAAGAAGCCACATCATTCAATGCACTGTGTATAGCTTCTGTATGTACTGCATCACCATTGCCTTCCTCAAAACGACCCCGTATAGGAGATAAAGATCCTACAACATCAACAAAGTCAGCAAAAGTGAGGTGGACAAATAAACTTGCACATGTTTAAGCAATATTTTTATGATATGGAGATTTAAGCAATATTAGCTATCAGTTTATATAGACATAAATATTTATCTCCAAATACAGATGATCAATGATTGTTTACCAAAAAGCAAGAGCACTAAGTACATCATTTATTAGCCACATTTATTTTTGGATAAGATCATCTATTAGCCACACTACATGGAATCTTCATGCCTTCTTTAATATAGCCGTGTTGATCCTTTATATGGATCCTTCAAAATATACTTAAAAAACAACATAGCTGCCTTGAAACCATACTCGTCTAATATTCTACCTGAGTTCGTGCAGTTGACACAAGACTTGTAAGGAGGAGAAATAGCCATATGGGAAACATACTAATGTAAAATTTGTTATAAATTGGGAAGGAGAACACTTGTTTTTTGCAGGATTTTCATGATTTTTATGAGTTTGTAGGTTAAAATATTGATATTTTAGAAGTTTGGGCAGGGTGACCGAAGGGTTGCCTAAATCTGCCTTATTTTGCTCGAGCAACAAGATTCTGCTGGTTATAATTCTTCACTTCTCCTCCGAAAATCTCACAACGTTTTTGATAAAAGGAAGTCTAAATATGTTAGTTGGAAACTCCAGTGTATTGTGTTTTCTTGGTTTTTTGATATTTGGTGCATGCATAGAGAACCTTTATTTCTTTAATTTTTTTTTAATGAATATCTAGATAATATGCACAGTGGACGCAAAGATTGTTCCAAGACTTTAGGAGAAAAAAATGAACATGGCCTTTGAAGAAATCAAGGACATGGAAGAAATCTGATTAGTTGGGTTTGATGAACAAGACAACAACAATAACAACCCAGTAAAATCCCACCAGTGAGGTCTGGGGAGGGTAGAGTGTAGGCAGACCTTACCCCTACCCCAGAGGGGGTAGAGAGGCTGTTTTCGGGAGACCCTCGACTCAGAGACAATAGCTATGTGACAACAAAATCCGAAAAATAATATCAGCAATGTGAGAGACAACAAATAATTGGGAAAGCTGTAACACAAATATTATGAAAGTGTGAAGCACAACATAATTCGCTAGCAGAGCTAGACAAAATACTAACATAGTCGTCGGTACAAAGAGAGAAACCGAGACAAAGAGGAAAACCACTCGACTACCCTTTAACCTACAACCCTAATGCTCGACTTTCACAACTTCCTATCAAGAGCCATAACCTCGGAAATATGAAGCCGCGCCATGTCCTGTCTGATCACCTCGACCCAATACTTCTTAGGCCTCCCTCTACCTCTTCTCATACCTGCCAAAGCCAACCGCTCCTCCTAACCAGGGCATCTAGGCTTCTCCTCTGCACGTGTCCGAACCATCTAAGCCGCGCTTCTCGCATCTTGTCATCCACCGGAGCCACGCCCACCCTTTCCTGAATATCTTCACTCCTAATCTTATCCAGTCTAGTGTACCCACACATCCATCTCAACATCCTCATTTTTGCTACTTTCATCTTCTGGATATGTGAATTCTTGACTGGCCCACACTCAGCCCCATACAACAGGGCCGGTCTAACCACCACTCTATAGAACTTACCTTTGAGTTTCGGTGGCACATTCTTGTCACACAGGACTCCAGACGCTAACCTCCATTTCATCCACCCCACCACAATATGGTGTGTAACATCCCCGTCGACCTCCCCATCTCCCTTGATAATTGACCCTAATTAAGTACTTAAAACTTTCTCTCTTGAGGATGACTTGTTAGTCAAGCTTGACTTCCACATCTGCTTCCCCTGTCACGTCACTAAACTTACATTCCACATATTCTGTCTTAGTCCTACTCAACTTGAAACCTTTAGACTCCAAGACCTGCCTCCATACCTCCAGTCGCCCATTAACGCCGCCTCGTGTCTTATCAATCAGAACTATATCATCAGCGAACAACATACACCATGGCACCTCTTCTTGAATATGGTGTGTCAGTGCGTCCATCGCCAGGGAAAATAAGAACGGGCTGAGTGAAAATGGTTGTGTATATGGAAGAGGTGAAGGGGTGGGGGTAGATAAAAATCAAATGGTAGGAGGTCGGACTGCAGGGGAGGAAGAGAAATGGTACGGAAGGGGGTTGTAGAGGGAAGAGGGTTTGGGTAAGTGGAGAACTCAGTAATAGTTGGGGTAAGTGGACTACTCAAGTTAGTGTCCATAGGTAATTTCCTAAAGCACTTGAATTTTTGATTTTGATGTAAATAGTTAGAGGTCATTAGTATTTGAGGTAGTATTGTTTTTTATATGATAAATATACCTATAGTACATTGTAAAATGTTCCTACTAAAGGCTAAAAACATTTGTCTTCACGAATCTCTTAATCTCCTATGTGTTTCTTTTTTCTTTATTATGATTTATGTGAAAGGGAGCCTTGACATAACAGGTAAAGTTGTTGCCATGTGACCTTCGGGTTCGAGCTGTAAAAGTAGTCTCTTGTGGAAATGTAGGTTAAGGCTGCGTATGATATACCCTTGTGGTCCGGCCCCTCCCGGAGCCCTCGTATAGCGAGAGCTTAGTGCACCGGGCTGCCATTTTTTTTATAATGATTTATTTCAATCATTAGACTTTTTTCTTATGAATAGACAATCGAAGTATGATTTTTAGATTTTGTCATTATATATAACTACATACATTTATCACATGGTAAATATAAATACTTACATTGTAAAATGTGCCTATTATAAAGGATACAATGCATTTGTTTTCACGAATCTCTTAATATCCTTTTTTTAATCTTTTTCTTTTTCTTTTTCTTTTTCTTATTAATGATTTATATCAATCATTAGACCTTTTTCTAAGGGCTGAAGTATAGACTGTAATGACCAGACCAGTCGTTTTGCTTTCTAGAATCCCGTACCCCTAAATAAGACTTCTGGTACTTGCTTTTACTAATTTATAACTTGCGGGGATGGTTGGTCCGGGTTTTGGGAGTGTTTGGGGTGAAATCGGAACACTTGGTTCCATAAGGTTCGCTTAAAAGGCCAAGTTTGACTTCGGTCACATATTGAGTAAACGACCTTGAAATCGGGATTTGGCGGTTCCATTAGGTTCGTATGATGATATCGAACTTGAGCGTATGTTTGGATCGGGTTTTGGATGACCTGGGGTGCTTTTGGCGCCTAATGGTTAAAGTTGGTTCGTGAAGGTTTTAGAAGTTCTTTCTATTTGGGTTGGAATGCGTTTTGGTGACATCGAGGTCCAAACAAAATTCCAATAACGGGAATATGTTTGATTCAATTAGGAAAATTGAAGTTCAAAGTTTGATTCTATTTGGTTTTGGGGTATGATTCTTGGTTTCATTGTTGTTTTATGCGTTTCGAGAGTTTGAGCGGGTTTGTATTGTGATTACAGACTTGCAGGTATGGTTGGACGGGGTCCCGAGGGGATCGAGTGCCTTTCGGACCACCCGGAGCTAAGTTGGAAAACAATAGATTTCTGCTTCGGGTTTCCTTCTTCGCGAACGCGGATGGACTCTCGCGTTAGCGATGAAGGATTTGGGGGACTAGCATTTTTTCCCTTTGCGTTCGCATGAACAAGGTCGCGTTTGCGGGGGCCTGGACCCTTTGGCCTTCGCGTTCCCGTTGCGAAAGTCGTGTTCGCATAGAAACCTGAGCTTGGGCCTGGGCCACCCGGCTGCCTTACACGTTCGCGTTCTAGGCCTCGCCTTCGGGAAGAGTAGGCGACCTAGTGCTCCGCGTTCACGTGGGTCTTCTTGCGATCGCGTAGAGCCTTTTTCTGGGATCCTCTAGCTTAGCCATCACGATCACGAGGGATTGGGCGCGATCGCGTATAAGGACCCCTTGGCAAAAACATCTTTTAAAAATGGGACTTAGGCATTTATAGGGTCATTTATTTCAATCTTGGGTGATTTGAGAGCTCTTAAAGAGGGGATTTAGACATAGCATTTTGAGGTAAGTAATATCTACTTAATGTGAGTTTAATACATAGATTTTGGATAGATTCTAACATGAAAATTGGTAGAAATCATGGGTTTAGATGAATAACCTAGGGTTTGATCAAAATGAGATTTTACCACGAAACTGACCATGAAACTTAGTGAAAATCATATATTATGTTCTTAAGGTTATGGGTACAACTTCCTTCAAAAATTTCCTGAATCCGAGTGTGTGGGCTTGGGGGTGAATTTTAGGAATCATGCAATTTGGGTTGGGGAATCATTTTTATAGTGAAGATATGAACTTTTGAGCTTAGATTAATCAGTTTATGTAATGTTTGACTAGTTTCGACTCGTTTGGCGTCAAGTTTGGAGGTTTGGGCGCATTCTTGAAGTGAGAAGTAGGCTTTGGGACGAGGCAAGTCTCTTTTCTAATCATGTAAGAGGGAAATTTCCCCATAGGTGAACTTAATTAATATGTGATTACTTGTGGCAGCTACGTGCGTACGAAGTGACGAGAGTCCGTACGTAGCTATTATTCCTGTTATGTCCGGGTAGCCTTAGGCTTACACTATGCTTTGTGGACACTATTAACTGATCATATATTTTGTTTGTATTGGATAAGAACTAAATTCAAGATTTCAAGGGTTTCAACTAAATTATTATTTTAAAAGGAAATGAGGAATGCTACGTTATATTTATATGTAACCGCGTCGTAAATATATTCCACGAGCGGGGTGATTATTTCCACAACTCTCAAGGGAGCGGGTCGTTCGCCTCGACATACTAATAGATGCATATATGGTTCGCGCCGTTTGATCCTCCGGCAGTGCACATTTTAATATTATGTTAGATCGGGTTGTACGACCTCGGTATAACTTGCGCATGATAATTCTTTGGTACATCTTATGATTGTTATTGGTTAAATATCTTGAAATATAACCGTTGCATGATAATCTCGATATTAGCGGTTATAGTTGTGAAAGAAGGACTTATATCTTCCTGTTCTTGAGTTTTCAGTATTTTTCTTGCAAATCCATGTTTAGTATAACATTTTAATATATTATTGTTAGTCCTAGTAAGTGTCAAGTCGACTCCTCGTCACTACTTCTTCGAGATTAGACTGGATACTTACTGGGTACATATTGTTTATGTACTTATACTACGCTTCTGTACTTAATTGTAAGGGATCTGAGGCTAGTGCATCTAGTTACCCACCCGACGTGCATACCTGCACGGTGAGCGGCCCCCCATTCCGAGCCGTTTAGCAGCATTGCCGGAGTTTCTCTTTTGTTTGTATCTGTCTACTATCTCATACAGTAGGATAGTTATTTTTGTACATTCTACTAGTTGCCGACATACTTGTAACACTAGATCTTGGCACACACATTAGTAGACTATTATTTTTGGATTGTAAAACTATATTTATGATTTCCTCTAGTGGTTCTTGCGTTGTTTTCCTCGCAAATCCGTTAATTACTAAATGCTTTGAATTTAAGTAAAGTTAGTTGTTGAAAATTCTTTAAAAAATGGAAAACTTACTAGGTTGTTCATGGTTGGCTTGTCTAGCAATGGTGCTGGACGCCATCATGACCTGACATGGAATTGGGTCGTGACAACATGGTATCAGATCTCTATGTTCACGTAGGTCTCACAAGTTATGGGCAAGTCTAATAAAGTCTCGCAGATCAGTGAAGAGACATTCGTACTGATCTTCAAGAGGCTATAGGATGTTAGGAAACTACTCTTTATTCACCTTTTATCGTGCAGTTGATGGTATACTAAGTTCTTCCTTCTATTCTCTCAAAGATGGTGAGAACGCGCGCAACATACGTTTCAGACCCGGGAGGAGCTGCTCCCCCTGTTGTTGGAGGCCGAGGCCGAGGTCGGGGGAGGGCATCTGTCCGAGGTAGGGGACGAGGGCCTCCTGAGTTGACCAGGTAGCACTACCAGCAGATCCAGTAGAGGATCCCATCGTCGAGGAGCCAGGCGAGGCACCCGCAGCACAGCTAGCCCCGGTAGATTTCATGACAACGCCGGGCTTTCAGGAGGTCATGGGCCATATGTTGCGGTTCATGGATTCTATGACCCAAGCTGGTTTATTTCCAGCAGACCCAGCCACATCTCAGGCGGGAGGGGGAGCACATATTCCTAATGCTCAGGCTCCTGGGCATGCAGCTACAGTGTAACAGACTCGGGGTACACTACCCGTGGAGGGGGCCCAGCCAGTCAGAGCAGTTGTGCATGAGACTAGACCAGTTGTGGACGGTGAGTCACAAAAGTTATTGGACAGATGGACTAGATTACACCTTCCAGTCTTTGGAGGAGAGCGTCATGAGGACGCCCAAGACTTTATTGATAAGTGCAGGGACAAACTACACAACATGAGGATATTGGAGTCTCATGGGGTGGACTTCACTACTTTCCAGCTGGATGGCAGGGCCCATAGATGGTGGCAGTCTTACCTTCTTGGTAGACCAGTAGGTTCTCCTCCCATGACTTGGGGCTAGTTCACACAGCTTTTGTTGAATAGATACATTTCACCCTCTGAGAGGGAAGAGTTGCGGTATCAGTTTGAGCAGCTAGAGAAGGGTCAGATGTACCGATTATGAGGCGAGGTTTTCTGAGTTCTCTCGCCATGCACTTATGATACTTCTTACAGAAGCAAAGAGAGTGTAGAGGTTTGTTGCGGGGTTGCACTCTGGTATTAGGACCAATATGGCCCGGGAGGTTGAGAAGGGGACCCCTTATCAACTGGTGGTGGAGATTTCTCGGAGGATCAAGGTCTACCGTCAGAGGGGTAGAGAGAGATACATCAAGACAAGAGGGCCCGTTTCTCTGGAGAGTTTAGAGGTGCCCCGGCTAGGGGTAAGGGTCAATTTAGGAGGGGCCTGCTGGTCAGCACCACCACCTCCTCGAGGTGCTCCAGTGAGGCCTTATTTCAGTGCGATGCCGGAGAGTTCTTACCACCCGCCAGCTATTCAGGGTTCCTTCAGCGCGTATTCTGGTCATCAGGGTTCTTCTAGTGCTTATTTCAGTGCCATGCTAGAGAGTTCATACCGCCCACCAGCTATTTAGGGTCCTTCCGGTGGGTCTTCAGGTCATCAGGGTCAGACTTCAGGGCAGTAGTCTATGTCATCGAGGGGTTGTTACGAGTGCGGGATCCGGGTCACATGAAGAGATTTTGTCCCAAACTTCGGGGAAAGGCAGTGCAACAGGGTCAACAACCCATGATTTCGGCTCCACCGGCCACGCCAACTATTTGGCTGCCTAGAGGCGGAGGGCAAGCAGGTAGAGGTCGTCCTAAAGGTGGAGGACAGTCAGGTGGAGGCCAGCCAATCGGTGCTCCAGCTAGATTCTGTGCTTTTCCGGCCAGACCAGATGTAGTGGCCTCAGATGCCGTGATCACAAGTATTATTTCAGTATGCGGTAGGGATGCTTCGGTATTATTTGATCCAAGGTCTACCTATTCATATGTCATCTTTGTTTGCTCATTTTCTGGATATTCCTCGTGAGTCCTTGGGTACTCCTATTTATGTGTCCACTCATGTGGGCGATTATGTGGTTGTGGATCGGATCTATCGGTCCTGTGTGGTCACATTATGTGGTTACGAGACGAGAGTGGACCTTCTGTTGCTTGATATGTCCGACTTTGAGGTCATCCTGGGCATGGACTGGTTATTTACATATCAAGCCATTCTTGATTGCCATGCCAAGACTGTTACCTTAGCGATGCCAGAGTTGCCGAGGTTGGAGTGGAGAAAGGGTTCGTCTGTCAGTACATCCAGTCCAGTTATCTCTTTTCTGAAGGCTCAACATATGGTCGAGAAGGGTTGTTTGGCTTATAAAGCTTATGTTCGGGACACCACCGCCGAGTCTCCGACGATTGATTGAGTGCCAGTAGTCCGAGAGTTTGCCGATGTGTTTCCTTCTGACCTTCCAGGAATGCCGCCAGATTGTGACATTGATTTCTGCATTAACTTAGCTCCGGGAACTCAGCCTATATCCATTCCACCGTACCGTTTGGCTCAGAAAGGGATGAAGGAGCTGAAGAAGCAGCTTGAGGAGTTGTTAGCAAAGGGGTTTGTCATACCGAGTGTATCCCCCTAGGGTGCACCAGTGTTATTTGTGAAGAAGAAGGATGGAACCCTGCGGTTGTGCATCGATTACCACCGGTTGAACAAAGTTACCATCAAGAACAAGTACCCGTTGGCGCATATAAATGATTTGTTTGACCAGTTGCAGGGTGCCAGGGTATTTTCTAAGATTGACTGAGATCAGGGTACCATTAGATAGAGATTCGGGATTATGATGTTCCGAAGACTGCCTTCCGTACTAGATATGTCATAGTGAGTTTCTAGTAATGTCCTTTGGTTTGACTAATGCCCCAATGGCATTCATGGACTTTATGAACAGGGTATTCAGGACTTATAATTATTCCTTTATTATCGTCTTCATTTATGACATCTTGATTTACTCACGCAGACTGGGGGAGCACAAGCAACATTTGAGAGTAGTGCTCCAGACTTTGCGGGAACAAAAGTTGTATGCTGAGTTCTCCAAGTGTGAGTTTTGGTTAGATTCTGTGGCATTCTTGGGACATGTTGTATCACGCGATGGTATTAAGGTAGATCCAAAGAAGATTCAGGAAGTTCAGAGTTGGCCTCGTCCTACTTCAGCGACCGAGATCAGGAGTTTCTTGAGTTTAGCAGATTATTATCGCTGGTTTGTGGAGGGATTTTCATCCATTGCATCACCTTTGACTAGATTGACCCAGAAGGGTGCTCCGTTCCGATGGTCCGATGAGTGTGAGGCGATCTTTCAGAAGCTCAAGACATCTTTGACCACAACACCAGTTCTAGTGCTACCTTCTGGCTCGGGGATGTATACCGTATATTGCGACGCTTCACGCGTTGGCTTGGGTTGTGTATTGATGCAGAAGGGTCGAGTTATTGCGTATTCACGTCAGCTGAAGCCCCATGAGAATAACTATCCTGCATGATTTGGAGTTAGCCGCGATCGTTCATGCTCTTAAGATTTAGAGGCATTATTTATATGGAGTGCCTTGTGTGGTTTATACTGATCACCGTAGTTTGCAGCACTTGTTCAAGAAAAGGGATCCCAATTTGAGGCAGCACAGATGGCTTGAGTTACTGAAGGGCTATGACATCACTATTCTTTATCATCCGGGCAAGGCGAATGTAGTCGAGGATGCCTTAAGCAGGAAGACAGAGAGTATGGGTAGCTTGGAATTCATATCAGCAGAAGAGAGGCCACTTTCTTTGGACATTCAGTCCTTGGCTAACAGACCTGGGAGGTTGGATATTTTAGAGCCCAACAGAGTTCTTGCGTGTGTTGTTGCCCAATCTTCACTATTGGGCAGATTAAGGCTCGACAGTTTGATGATCCACACTTGGCAGTCCTCAAAGAGACGTTACTACATGGTGGTGCCAAGGACATTTCTATGAGGACATGAGGCCTACTCCAGCAGATGACTATACACGAGTGGAAGTGGGAGCACATCACTATGGACTTCGTGGTTAGATTACTGCGGACCTTGCGGAAGTTCGATGCAGTTTGGGTCATTGTTGACAGGTTGACCAAGTCGGCACACTTCATTCCATTTGCCACTACTTATACTTAAGAGAAGTTGGCTCAGATTTACATTCGGTAGATAGTCTGGTTGCACGGTGTGCCTGTTTCCATCATATCAGATAGAGGCCCTCAGTTCACTTCGCATTTCTGGAGGGCCGTACAGAGTGAGTTGGGTACCCGAGTAGAGCTCAACACTGTGTTCCATCCTCAAACCAATGGGCAGTCAGAGCGGACATTTTAGATCTTGGAGGACATGCTTAGGGCATGTGTTCTTGACTTTGGGGGATAGTGGGATCAGTTCTTGCCTTTGGCAGGGTTTGCTTACAACAACATTTATCAGTCCAGTATCGAGATGGCTCCATTTGAGGCTTTATATTGTCGGTGATGTCGTTCTCCCATCGGATGGTTTGAGCCTGGCGAGGTTAAGCTATATGGTACGGATTTGGTGAAAGATGCCTTGGAAAGGATAAAGTTGATTCAGGAGCAGCTCCGCACGGCACAATCCAGAAAGAAGAGTTACGCGCATCAGATGGCGCGTGATATATCATTTATGGTGGCGAGAAGGTCCTCTTAAAGGTCTCGCTGATAAAGGGTATTATGAGACTCGGGAGGAAGGGCAAGCTAAGCCCAGGTTTATAGGCCCGTTCCAGGTGTTACAACGAGTTGGGGAGGTTGCTTATAAGCTTTCTTTACCTCCCAGCTTATCAGGGGTTCATTCGATATTTCATGTGTCTATACTTCAGAGGTATCACGCCGACTTGTCTCATGTGTTATATTTCAACAGTATTCAGCTAGATGAGAGCTTGGGCTACGAGGAGGAGCCAATTGCTATTGTTGATAGACAGGATCGCCAGTTGAGGTCCAAGAGGATTTCCGCAGTAAAGGTCCAGTGGAGGGGCCAACCAGTCAAGGAGGAAACTTGCGAGTCCAAGGAGGACATGCGGAGCAGATACCCACACTTATTCATCACTCCAGGTATGATACTAGACCCGTTCGAGGACGAATGTTTGTTTAAGAGGTGGAGAATGTAACGACCCGACCAGTCATTTTGCTTTCTAGAACCCCGTGCACCTAAATAATACTTCCCGTACTTGCTTTTACTGATTTATGACTTGTGGGGATGGTTGGTTCGGGATTTGGGAGAGTTTGGGGTGAAATTGGAACACTTGGTTCCTTAAGGTTGGCTTAAAAGGCCAAGTTTGACTTTGGTCAACATATTGAGTAAACGACCTCAAAATTGGGATTTGACGATTCCAATCGGTTCGTATGATGATTTCGGACTTGGGAGTATGTTCGTATCGAGTTTTGGATGACCCAGGAGCGCTTTCAGCGCATAATAGTGAAAGTTAGTTCCTAAAGGTTTTAGAAGTTCTTTAAATTTGGGTTGGAATGCATTTTCGTGACATCGAGGTCCAAACGGAATTCCATGCCCGGGAATAGTTCCATAATGTCATTTAATACTTGCACGCAAAATATGGTGTCATTCCGAGTAGCCTAAGTTTGATTCGGTGCGTTTGGAGTGATTAGGAAACTTGAAGTTCAAAGTTTGATTCAATTTAGTTTTGGGGTATGATACTTGGTTTTGTTGTTGTTTTATGCGTTTTGAGAGTTCAAGCGGGTTCGTATTGTGATTACAGACTTTCCAGTATGGTTGGACGGGGTCCCGATGTGCTCGGATGCCTTTCGCACCACCCGGAGCTAAGTTGAAACACACCATATTTCTACTTCTGGCTTCCTTCTTCGCGGATGCAGATGGACTCCTGCGTTCACGATGAAGGATTTGGGGGACTGGCGTTTTCTCCCTTCGCGTTCGCATGAGCAAGGTTGCGTTCGCGGGGCCTAGACCTTTTGGCCTTCGCGTGCGCGTTGCAAAGGCCGCGTTCACATAGAAACATGGGCTTGGGCCTGAGCCACCCGGTTACCTTACGCGTTCTCGTTCTAGGCCTCACGTCAGGCGACCCAGTGCTTTGCGTTCGCGTTTATCTAGGCTCTTCTAGTCATCCATCGCGATCACGTAGAGACTTTTTCTGGCTCATCTAGCTTAGCCATCGCGATCGTGAGGGATTGTTCGTGATCGCGTATAAGGACCCCTGGGCAGAATCATCTTTTAAAAACGGGACTTAGGCATTTATGGGGTCATTTATTTCAATCTTGGGCGATTCGAGAGCTCTTAAAGAGGGGATTTCTACCTAGCATTTTGAGGTAAGTAATCTCTACTTAATGTGCGTTTAATACATAGATTTTGGGTAGATTCTAACATGAAAATTGGTAGAAATCATGGGTTTAGATAAAAAATCTAGGGTTTGATCAAAATGAGATTTTACCATGAAACTTAGTGAAAATCATATATTATGTTCTTAAGGTTATGGTTAACTACTTCCGTAAAAAAATTTCGGAATCCGGACGTGTGGGTCCGGGGGTGAATTATAGGAATCTTGCAATTTGGGTTGGAAAATCATATTTATAGTAAAGATATGAACGTTTGAGCTTAGATTAATTAGTTTATGTAATGTTTGACTAGTTTCGAGTCGTTTGGCGTCAAGTTTGGAGGTTTGGGCGCATTCTTGAAGTGAGAAGTACGCTTTGGGACGAGGTAAGTCTCTTTTCTAACTTGTAAGAGGGAAATTTCCCCATATGTGACCTTAATTAATATGTGATTACTTGTGGGTGCTACGTACGCATCAAGTGACGAGAGTCCGTACGTAGCTACTATTCCTGTTATGCCCGGGTAGCCTTAGGCTTACACCATGCTTTGTGGACACTGTTAACTGATCATATATGCTGTTTGTATTGGATAAGAACTAAATTCAAGATTTTAAGAATTTCAAGGGTTTCAAGTAAATTATTATTTTGAAAAGAAATGAGGAAAGCTATTTTATATTTATATGTAACCACGTCGTAAATATATTCCGCGAGCGGGGTGACTATTTTCACAACTCTCCGTTCGCCTTGGCATATTAATAGATGTATCTATGGTTCGTGCCGTTCGACCCTTCAGTAGTGCACATTTTACTATTATGTTGGATCGGGCTGTACGACCTCGGCATAACTTGCGCATGATAATTCTTTGGTACATCCTATGATTGTTATTGGTTAAATGTCTTAAAATGTAACCGTTGCGTCATAATCTCGATATTAGCAATTATAGTTGTGAAATAAGGACTTATATCTTCCTTTTCTTGAGTTTTCAGTATTTTTCATGCAAATCAATGTTTAGTATAACATTTTAATATATTATTGTTATTTCTTGTGAGTGTCAAGTCGACCCCTCGTCACTACTTCTTCGAGGTTAGACTGTATACTTACTTGGTACATATTGTTTATGTACTCATACTACGCTTCTGTACTTAATTGTACAGGATTTGAGGCTGGTGCATCTAGTTACCCACCCGACGCGCATACCTGATATCTGTTCGAGACTGCACGGTGAGCTTCCCCTTTCCGAGCCGTTCAACAGCATTGCCAAAGTTTCTATTTTGTTTGTATCTGTCTATACTATCTTAGACAGTAGGATAGTTATTTTTGTACATTCTACTAGTTGCCCACATACTTGTGACACTAGATCCTGGCACACACATTAGTAGACTATTATTTTTGGGTTGTAAAACTATATTTATGATTTCCTCTAGTGGTTCTTGCATTGTTTGCCTCGCAAATCCGTTAATTACTAAATGCTTTGAATTTAAGTAATGTTAGTTGTTGGAAATTCTTAATAAAAATGGAAAAATCACTAGGTCGTTCATGGTTGGCTTGTCTAGCAACGATGCTGGATGCCATCACGGCCTGTCATGAATTGGGTCATGACATAGACAATCAAAACATGGTTTTCAGATCTTGTCATTAAGATTTAAAAAACCATTGTGGAAAAGAATATCAACTATTTTCAAATGTAATACTTTCAATTTGAGGGTGTGAGATGTTATTCCAAAGCCTCTTCCAGCTAAAAAGGTTAGTGATATTCCATTTTTATCCTTATAATCTACCTCTATTTCATATCTAATGTCCCTCCACCACCCTTCTCCATTTTTTATTGTTCTCTCAACACCCTCTTCCCCTTAAAGATGTCCACCAATAAAGCCTTAAACTCTTCATCACCATTAAACCCCTCTTCAACCAGTCAAAATTTCTTCGCGCTGTAATAGATTTTTTTTCTTTCCTGATTAATTTATTTATATTTGTTATACCATGATAGGGATAAAAGGGATGAAAAATTCATTTGTTCATTTTAGAAAGCAAAACTTATATAAGATGAGGATTAAAGTAGAGTGGGAGAGGTTTGAATGCAGAAACAAAGGAGGAGGAAGGGTGAGGCGAAGAAGCAGTGGGAACGGGCGACGAAGAAGAGGAAAGGTGGGATCTGTGGGTGGGTGAAGGTCTCTTTTATATGTTTTTCTTCTTTTTTTTCATCTACTTTGTTATTTGTTACTTTTCCACATCACTCGCATTTGTAGCACACACATGAGGTTTGCTGGATTGGGGTGTGTAAGAAACACACCTGTGTCAAGTTAAAGTGTCTATTTGATCATTAGGTAAGTTTAAGTGTCAAAGTGACAGTTGAAACCAAGTTTGAGTGTCTGTTTTATGTATTTTTCCAATGGGAAACTACTGTGATGCTACTTCCTTGATCTTTTTATATGTTCTCCTGTCCACTTGGAATGACAACATAATGTCTTATTTTATATATTAGCCGATCTATATATCCTCCATGTAATTGTGTAATTAGGAATAACAATAATTTTGTCTTCCTTTTTGCATTACTTGTATTCACTATTTAAATTATGACATACTTTGAGGAATAATTAAGCAATGCATCCCCATAAAAAAGCCACCTGTTTCATTTTTTTGTGGCACGTGTTCCGATATTTAATAAAGTAACAATTAATTTCACATGTATCTTAATAAGGATTTCATGTAGTTAAATCTATTCTTGCCAATTTTATATTTATTAAGAATTAGTTAATTATTAATATGACAAGTATTTATTTCTTGTAAGTATGTGATCGATTTTAAATCCATGTATGTGCGTCATACTTTTTTTTCGTTTTTTGAAATCATCAACATGATTGAGGGGATAATCTTGTAATTCACTTCCAACAGATTGAGGAATTTGGTCCATTCCATGAGCCATGAGGACACGGGAGATGACAATAGTCTAAGTAACTTAAGGCAACCTTCTCACCCTCCAGTTCTGCCGAAAATGCAACAAAACTCTTGTTCCATATCTCCATCCAGTGTTGCAGGCTTAAGGCCCTGACCAGCTAAGTCCGTTTAGGGTGGGCCACCCAGTTTAAATTCTTATCTACGACAATTGCATGTTGTATGTTGTTATATTTTACTTCATTTTGGTTCTTGTATTTCAGGATGAACGGACATCGCATTTGTTTCAATTGATTCAAATAATTCTGGGCAGCTACCATACTAGGATACAATTGCGCACTCGCTTCCTCCTCAAAATATTTGTTTCTTCATAACATGCAGTTGTAAGTAATGTGTTTGGGAATCCGACTAAGTCTTGGTATAGGAGTATCCACCATAGAAATCGTAACTGCAATATTTTTCTCTATTTTCGTCTTTGAAAACAGAGGACACAAATGAGTTCTTTCACAACTCAAATATATATATATATATATATATATATAGACGAAATTAGAAATTCCATATCCAGCCAAACACTCTTACATGAATTGGAGGCGAGGGAGTTATATATATATAAAGAAATGTTTGAACGATGAAGTGGGATGTAGAAAGAATGAGGCAAATCTTACCAAAAATGATGGACAAATTATGATGCCAAGATTTGACACCATTGTCTTTTTAGGAGTCCACACACTATTATTTTATGGCAATTTGACAATGACCAGAGGCTAATTATAATTACTGTTCAGCTAGATCTAGGCATGGACCTTAATGAAATAAGCTTTAAACATGGTAAATCTTCAAATGTAAAATAATCTCAAACATAAAAAGTGATCGTAAACGAAATCAAAGTTTAGGTGAAAGGTGAGAAATAATAACATTAGTTGAGAGTCTCTGGGTTTGCTGTACTTAAAAAAGAGAACTATAATTTTTTTAAAAAAGTTTGTGTGTTGCTAGGTATTTGCCTTCATATAACTTAATGTTTTAAACCTCACTTCTAATTAAATATTTCGTATAAATTGATAGGGTTAAACATCTATGTGGTATAAAATAACTACATGTAATCATTTATAGAGTCGGATTGATAATATGAAAAGATAACTTACATTCTACAAGAATTTAAAATACAATTATATTGTTAATTAAAATAAAAACGTACACAATTAATGTAACAAGTAAATCCAAATTGATACAAGACGAGACAATTAGTAGGTTGAGAATGTTGACATGGAATAGATATTGAAAAATAGCTACCATTATTTAATACGAAAAAATAATTGGACAAAATTATCCTTAGCTGAAATAAAAAAATTAACATAATATATTGGGTTTGAAAATTTTATCAATAAAACTCCATCATAATGTGTTGAGTGCCTTGTGCTAGAGTTCGGTAAGCAGTTCGTCTTCTCCTTTTTCTTCATTTTATTTATTTCTTTGTCATCTTCTAATAGCAAGAAAGCCCAATTAAAGCATAAGAAACACACCTTAGGAACTCCATGAAATTATAGTCCATCCCTTTCAAAAAGATTGTCTTTGTTTGACTGGTTACAAATTTTAATAAAGAAGGAAAAACTTTTGAAACTTGGGGTCTGATATCTGCCATAGCATTTGTGTGACTATAAATTCTTATTAAGATAATATTGAATGGTGTCAATCTCTTTGAAACAAACTAATAAGGAAATAACGCTAATGATCATTTTGAAAGAGAGGGAGTATTACATATTTGAATATAGGGAATAATGTAGACCTTCCCCAACCACTAGTAATTTTACATTGTGCCTCACACAAGTGACATTAGTTGTGTGAGTATTCTTTTAATCTCACACATTTGTGAAATCATATCTTACACATCTGGGTCCACAAAATTCCGGGACCACAAAATTGTGAGGAAAAAAAGAGACCTCATACGACTATTGTCAATTGTGCGAGTCACAAAATAGTATTTTTCCTCCAACCACCCAAATTAACTCCTGCAACCCTAACATTGAAGTAACGTATAGCAGATTAAAAATGATAAGAAAACAACAACGATGAAATGGGAAATAATAAAGAGCTTTCATAGAAGAAATATGAAGAGATATAAATAAGAACACAAAATAGAATCTATATATTATGAGGATTCTTATTTGTTCATGTTGCAAGGTTAAGTAGTTAAATCGTTCCGTCACCGGCATCCTGTCTTCTTCTGTCACAACCCGAAATCTCAATTTGGGGTTGTGATGGCGCCTAACGTCCACTTGCTAGGCACGCCAACATTAGTTAATAATAAAATAATAAAATAGTTCAAAATAAAGTAATAACAATTATTAACGAAGAATAAAATAAACCCACAACATAACACAGTCTAACTCAATCCCAGAAGTCTTGTGTCACAAGTACATGACCAACTAGAAGTATACAAGTATAGTTTGAAACAAATACAAACGTTCAAATGAGATAAGTAGTAAAGATAGGAAATGGAAGGGGACTTCAAGGTCTGCGAACGCGAGCACATCTACCTCAAGTCTCCGAAGCAATGCGATCCGAGCAGACACACTACTAAGCACCACTGGGACCAATATCAGTATATGTACAAGAAGTGTAGAAGTGTAGTATGAGTACAACCGGCCCAATGTACTCCATAAGTATCGATCCTAACCTCAACGAGGTAATGACGAGGCTATGACAAGACACATACGTAAAAATCATGTACAATTATATATAAAGCAACAAAATAACAAGTAGAACGATAAAATATTAACATTTTTCGAAAGGGGAGATACCATAAAAACTACAAGTACGAAATTACAAAATAACATTTGTCGAAATAAACAACAATATAACCAAGTAAATCATCAAAACCGAAATCAAAGAGGCAATGAAATGATGATGGCACGACATCACCCTTCGTGATTTTACTCTCGTCCTCACCGTGTAATATCATAAATGAAATGGCACGACATCACTCTTCATACTTTTATACTCACCGGCGCGACATCACTCTTCATGCTTTTACTCTCAACATCTCTCAATATATGATTGTCACAACCCCGATTCCTAACCTCGGGACCGTGATGACGCCTAACATCCACTTGCTAGGCAAGCCAACATGAAATAGAAAATTAAACGATTTGTACAGTTGAAAACAAATTATTAACAATAGTATTGATAAAGGTTTGAAAAAGAGTGATATAACACCGAACAAAAAAATCTAAACATATCCTAGAACCTAGAGTCACGAATACATTGGCATCTAGATTGCTACAAATAAGGTCTGAACAAAGTACAAGTGTTTTGAAACACTATCAAACATTAATGATATATGGGAAGGGGATTTCAGGGTTGCAGACCCCGTGCAACTATACCTCAAGTCTCCAACTACGACTGGATCCGAGCAAAAGCTACTAAGCGCCGCTAGGACCAGCGCCAAAATGTACACATCATGTGTAGAAGTGTAGTATGAGTACAACTGACCAAATGTACTCCGTAAGTGTCGAGCCTAACCTCGATTAGGTAGTGACGAGGCTATGACAAGACACCTACGTAAATAAACATGTACAAATATATATGTAATGACCCGACCGGTCGTTTTGAGCATTTGCATTTCGCTCGATAGTTTGGGGGCACGAGTAGATTCTTATGATGTATTAGGACTTGTGTGAAATATTTGGGTTCATTCCGAGTTGATTTGATATATTTCGGCACGAGTTTTTGGAAGTCGAAAGTTTGAAAGTTCATTTAGTTTGATTTGAGGCGCGTTTCATCGTTACAATGTTGTCATGCATGATTTGAGGCCTTGCGTTGGTCCATATTATGTTATGGGACATGTTAGTATGTTCGTACGGGGTCACGAGGGGCTCGAGTGAGTTTCTGATAGGTTTGGGCTGCGTTGCACTTGTTTTTCTTATGTTTCGACGTTGTTTCTT
Organism: Nicotiana undulata; assembly: GCA_005239495.1. Lineage (NCBI taxonomy): Eukaryota > Viridiplantae > Streptophyta > Magnoliopsida > Solanales > Solanaceae > Nicotiana > Nicotiana undulata. Next base: position 28,345 of record ML296071.1, on the reverse strand, counting down.
CAAGAATAAATGGTACCACATTAATCAAATGAACTATGATTTCTGTTTTGATTGAAGCATTAGATCCATATCGTAATTATGGAGTCATACCAAAAAGAATCGTCGAATTTGGACAGCATATGAGAAATTTATGGTTATTTTACTAAACAAAAATTGGGTTGCCAGATTTTCAGATTAATTAAGAAATTGCCACTGAATTCGTATTTAAAAATCTGCACTATTTGCAAGTATTGAAACCAACATATCTCCTTTATTATAAGGTCAAATGGAGTGATTCAAAATTCTAACTTGACTAAAATTTCACAAGAAATCCATTGGAGGCATAAAATGCGAGTTTTTGGGATCATTTGGCATGAGAAACGAGGCAGAATAGCTGGCAGAAAAATATACAAAATAAGGGTTTGTTCATCTGGTCAAATTTTGAGTTGGGGAGCTCGAATTTGGGTGATTTTCGAGGCGATTTTCACCATATGGATTGGAGTAAGTGTTACTCTACTCGGTTTTGGCTATATTTCATGAATCCTTTTTCATTTTTGGGATTTGATTGATTATTTCAAAGTGAAATTAGTGGATTTTTGTCTAAAGTTTCATAAAGTGAATTTTTAACTTTTGAATATCTATTCGGAGTCAGATTTGAGTGAAATTAGTATGGTTGGACTCACAATTGAATGGGTTGTCGGATTTTGTGAGTTTTTTTGGGTTCCGAGGTGCAAGCCCGGGTTGGAAATTTGGCCGATTTTGGGCTTTTGATTAAAGATTCGACCTTTTTCAATTGACATTGGTTCCTTTAGCATTGTTTGATGTATTTGAGTCGTTTTTGGTTAGTTTCAATCCGGTTGGAGGTAGGAACGCGCGTGATGGAATCTTTGGATCATCGTTTGGCCTGCTCAGCATCGGTATTGACTCGTTCAAGGTAAGTAACTCTTCTAAACTTAGTGCTGAGGGTATGAAACCTCGCATTTCAGGTTATATGATTGGTATTGAGGTGACACACATGCTAGGTTATGGGCGCGTGGGCGTGCACCCTGTGAAATGGGACTCTATGGTTCCCATGGCCCAGTGTAGTGGCCCTATTTTGTCGATATTTGTGTTATCACCATATGATAAAGTAATTGAGCTGTCAATCATGCTAGATGCCATGTTTAGACTTTATGCCGATATTGTCAAGACCCATAGTGGCCGTTTCTTGCTGTCGTTTCACAGATTTCATTGACATCTTGTACTCAGTCATGTTCATGCATTCATATTATATCTCGGTCTCAGTTGTTAATTGTTGATACATCATATTCTTGTTACCGGGCTAGTTTTTATCACACTGTGAGCCCGTGAGTGAGACTGGAGAGATTGATGACTGAGTAAGGCCTATGAGATGGTTGCGAGGATACTGATACTATAGCAAATATGACAAGTATAAAATCATGAAATAACCAAGTCAATCACTAAATCGGAAATCAGTTAAATCAATGATATGAAAATGGCATGGCATCACCCTTCGTGCTTTACACTCTTCTCTTCGCCATGCAATAATATGAATATAATGACACGACATAACCCTTCGTGCTTTTATTCTCATACTCACCATGCAATAATATAAATCCGAACAATAAACAATGCGAGGAATGATTTAACTTTAATTATGGTTCCAATACATCAAACTTCAACTTCCAAAGTATTCAACATCTTTAAAATAAGCAATAACTACAAAACAAATAATTAAAGAAGTATAACCTAAGTATGGATAGCATATTTTATGAAATAATATATTACCAGGTCACAAGTTCAACTCGCATGCTTTAACCCAATGAAAATGCATAAGTACTAGTCACCTCACGTATATGTTGTCCCCACACGTAAAACACGTAGCAAATATACCAACAAATCCTAATCCCTCAAGTCAAGGTTAACCACGACACTACCTCACTCCACAATCAAAGAAATCAATCAACCACAACTTTGCCTTTTGAACACGCCTCCAAACCAACCACATCTAGCAAATATAGTTCAAATAATTCAAAATAAGCTTTAGAAACTACCAACGAGTGAAAAGGGTTCAGTGTTTAATGTATTTGAAAAAAGTCAACAAAATTCAACCCCGGGCTTGGTTGGTCAAAATCCGAGATTCGGACCAAACCCCGAATAACCATTCACCTTCGAGCCCAGTTATGTAATTTATTATGAAATTCGACCTCAATTTTAGGTCTAAATCTCAATTTTACAAAAATTCTCAACTCTACCCAAATCCTTAATTTCTATCATGAAAATCCTAAATTTTATATACAAAACTCATGAAAAGTAACGGGTAATTGAAAGAAAATGGATTAAAGTCACTTACCAATGAATTTGGGAAGAAAAGTCTCTTGGAAAATTACCTCTAGAGCGTTGAGATTGAGAAATGGTGTAAAATGAGCTAAGTCCCGTTTTCTCCCTCTTTTACCCAACTGCAGATATCGCAACTGCGATGTCTTGTTCGCAATTGCGAACATCGCAAATGCGAGACAAGTTTTGCAAATGCAAGGCAAGGTTTGCAATCAGAACACCAGAAGTCACAGATGCGACATTTAGCTTGCAAATGCAAACAACCCACCTACGCAAATGTGGAACGATTCTTCGCAAATGCGAAGATTTCCCCTCAGAGCATTGAATCGCAATGCAACTCTGTAATCGCAAATGTGATATCTGACTATTTGCAAATATGAACCAATTCCTCGCAATTGGAAGATCACCCAGCCCAGGCCCCTGCTCGAAAATGCAAAATATTTATCGCAAAAGCGAGACTTGCATTTGCGAGCCATACCTCGCATATGCGAGATCTGCATACTACACCGGCAACAAAAGTGTACCAGCTATTCCAACTTCAACCAAACTCATTCAAAACACGTCCGAAACTCGCAGGAGCCCCTTGAACTCCAAACCAAATATGCACACAAGTGTAATAATATCATAAGAACTCGCTCGCGTGATCAAAACACCAAAATAACACCTAACTACGAATTAGACATCAAAATGCATGAAATTTTCAAAGAAACTCAAGCACTTTCAAATTCACAACCGAGCGTCCGAATCCTATCAAATTAACTCCGTGTTGCACCAAGTTTTGCAGACAAGTCTTAAATAGTAAAATGAACCTATACCAAGTCCCGAAACCAAAATCCCAACCTGGTAGCTATAAAGTCAACCTACGGTCAAACTTTGAAAATCTTTAAACCTTCAAATTACTAGTTTTCAACAAATCACGTCAAATCAAGTTAGGGACTTCTGAATTGTAAAGCCCCGCAAATTTCTATAATTAATCGGACTAATGTTGAGCTTGGAAATTTTAATTCTTGAAGGATGAATCATGGAGTAACCTACAAACAAAGATGTTATATTGCAAATGAATCAAAAGGGAAGTTAACGTAAATTTCCAAAACAAAAGGAGCAAGATGATAAAAAGGAGAGGATCTGAAGGCAACAAATTTCATTTACTTCAAGGTCACCAACCTCACTTGAATAATATTAATTAATAAATAAGTGAATGGTTGAATTAAATTACATAAGGACACTTACATATAATATGGGTATATGTGATTAGTGGTTGGAGTTTTGGGTATACAAAAAGAGTCAAGAGACTTGATTGGAAAATATTGGCAAGGAATCAAAGGATGAGAAGCTTCAGAGGACGGACGCTGGCTTGGATGCGTCGCATCCCCATCGCGCCAATGTTTCCAGCTGCCAATGACAAAAGCAGCAAACTCCAGCCATAGCACCAACCTTGGCATCGGCTAAAGCTGAAGGGACTGGGACGCACGTGATAGTGCATGTGACGCGTCCCATGCGGCATCCGAGTTTTGAAGCCTTTTAAAGGCAATTGCGGGATCAAACTGGTTTTTTATTTTGGGGCTTTGTCTTTGAAGACTTAGAGAGAGAAGAGAGATCTCTACTATTAACACCTTTAAGGTAAGAATTTAATCCCTTCTTGGTAGATTTGATTCATTAAATATATTTCTTAACTCTTCAACTACATGGAAATTATAGATTTGTTGAAGAAAATCTTAATAACACTTCAAGAACTTAAATCTTGAATTTTCTAGGGTTTGACAAAGAGGTAATCTCGTCACTCCAAACTTATATATTATACTCCATAGGTGTAGTAGAGTAAGTTTACGAAGAGAGATTGTATTTAAACATCTATTCATGAAACCCTAGAAGAGTTGGTTGGTAGGGATGATGAATAGTGTTGGGTCTTGTTTGAATGATGTTATTTTGAGCTTCTAATGGAATGACTAGATCCCATAATATGTTTAATGAAGGATTTGGAGTTAAAATTCAAGGATTTACCTTCAAATGATGAAATGCAGATTTTTGCTAAACTTATGAAATTGGACTTAAAGTGTTAGACACTTAGGCCTCGTTTTTTTTTTAAAGATTAAGACGTCTGAATCTGAATGCACGTCTGAATATTAAGATGTGATAATGCAGATCTGAACACTTAATGATTAAGGCTGTTTGTTTTTCAACATCTGAATACGTATAATATATATATCAATTAGTGAAAATATTAACTTGAACAAAAAAAGTTATTATTTGAGATAAATTGATATACTATAAGATATAAATCAATATTTTATGTAAGATCCAATTGTTAAACTATTTGAACAATAAATAAAAATTATATATAATAACAACAATTGTAGTAACGAAATGTAACCAAAAAAAAAATTTTGAACGTAAATTTATCTTCTAATCAAACTTATCCAACAAATTAAAACAATAAACTCAAAACTAGTTATAATTTAGATGCACAAACATTAGAATATTTGAAGAACTAACTGATAATCAGATAAAGTTTTAAAATTTAAATACAAAAAAAGTATTTTAAATGACTAAAGTAAAAAACTATCAAGCACTTCCTCTTCTTTGTACTAGTTTGAGTGCGAGTTGCTCGCGCATATCATTCATTATCTGAGAATCTTCAACTGTCCAGCTAGGTCCATCAGTTTCACCCAATACTTCTTCATGTTGCTGCTCTTCGTCAAATATTACTTGAGGCAAATCAAATGATTAAATATATCATCATTGATGCGCTCCTTTCTAATAAAATTATTAACCGCAAAACATGCAATAACAACATCTCTTTGGATATCAATAGGATATGAAGGCATTTTGTCCAATATCGGGATCTTGCTTTCAATACTCCATAAGCACGCTCGATGACATTTCTAAGTTGTGCATGCGCATGATTAAATTTTTCCTCCTTAGTTATAGCAGGCCTGTGATGATAATCTCCTAACCAATATAGAATATTACGATATGGTACTAGAAATCCTCGAGTGTTAGGATATGCCGCATCTCATAGATAGTATTTGTTTGACATTAAGAAAAAAGAGTTAGGTGATCATATTGAAAAGTTAAAATATCATTTCAATTGCTTAAGTTGTATCACTTACTAGCACGGGGGAAATTGAAAGCCATTTTCTGGGTTAGATACTAGTTCCGTTAAAACATGTGCATCATGTGCTACTTCTTTCCATCCATCATAAACATAAGTTATAGAACATATAACATATGACGAATAATTCAAGAGCAATAGCACATAAATATTTAGAAAGCACTGCGATATATATCTTACTTATGTATACATGACGGATGGCATTTTCTCTCAAGGAAGAGATAGATGTACTGCTAGCTGCTATTAGGACTTTGCTTTATATGATCACAATTCTGTTCATATTACTACTTTTGTCTGTAATAGAGAAACATAGTAGAAATTTTAAAGATTCCACTACTGAGTCATTATAACTTTTTTATATATTTTGATGTAAACGCTTTTGTTGTTATTTATATGTCACTTCTTACTACTAGTATTTATATGAGCAAATGAATCTGACATGCAAATCAACCATTTTGTCATTTTCCTACTATATAATTAACTTTTGTAAAAGAACAAAAAACTTTCTTGGCAGAAAGTTGTAAAAAAGAATGCAAAACTCAATTGTAACGTGTGAAGGATGAAATTTGTTTTGGGTTTAGAAGAAATAGCCTAGAGAGAGATGTGAAGGATGAAATTTGTTTTGGGTTTAGAAGAAATAGCCTGATGTCAAGAGAGAGAAAAGGAGCACCGAAAAAAGAGGCGTGTATTTTCAACCTCTGAACGGGATTAAGACTCAATTAAAGGTCTCACCGAATCAGACCGATTCAGACTTTTTAAAAACAAAAAAACAAATACACTTAATGGGCTAAGATCTGATTCAATCAGAAAACCCTCATTAAGTGCAAACAAATGAAGCCTTAGTTGGGTTAGTTGGTATTGTTGTGACACGTTATTAAATTATGTGAGTTCGAATATGTAGATTGTGGCTCGTCGGCATTATTGGATCATTTGGGGTAAGGTTGGAAGCAATTTGAGGTACGTTGAAACTTATTACCTTCGGAGCTTTTCTCCAAAGTCATATCGAAACACGATTAAATTGAGTTTCTAAATGTAAGTCCTAGCTTGTGGGGATGAGCGAGTTGGGATTGTACCATTTCTTGCATCTTAAAAGATTTGAGTGTTACGAATATTATTTTCTTGAAACGCATCCAAATTTTAAAACAACATAGATGAGAAATAGTACTTGTAGTATCTTTTCTTGAAACGGAAATACACAAGTTGTGGAATATCATGGATTTAACTATTCTCAAATAATTGATTTGGCTATGAATATCGTTATTGATAAATGTAAAGTTTTTGGGAGTTACTTATGTTCACCGAGATTGACCTTGAATACTTTTTCTTATTAGGTCATGAAACTACACGTGCCGGTGTAGGCATAGAACCCACCTTACGGTTGGGAACTATGGCAGAGTACTTCGTATTAAGGGGTACTATTTTGCTACTTTATTAGCACGGCTGAGTCAATTCGTGCGGCACAACGATGAGACGACCTGAGCAAGTAGGGTATATGATACTTGCCGCTAGGTACATAACCTAGTTGACTTTCTTCCGTGTCGGTGATGGTATAGTGCTCCCGGTAAATGAAAAATCTAACATGAATTATAAAGATTACTGCTAAACGAAGACTTTGAAATATGTTTTACCATCTTATTATATTTCATTTTCTAAATTGTTAGTTGATATGAAGATTTGTTTCTTATATCAATTGTTATTGCATATCTCATAGCTTCTTTAGTCTTGTCCTATATTTTTGTTGGGGAATGGTTCATGATCCGTACTAGGCATGTGGAGCTTAGGCCTTTCAGCCACATTTCCATTTCTATTTTTAGGGACTGGACTTGAGGATCTTGGACTGTGTGGATAGGGCAACTCAACATTTTTGGTTGACACTTTTGGTGAGACTCCACCCTCGTACCCGTGGAGGACATTGTTATATTATTATTATTTTGAGCCACCGGGTTATTCCTTGGTTGGCTATGTCATTCCGTATCATAGAGATTCTATAGAAAATTGTAGTATTCATTTTTGGGTTGTAATCCTATGGTTACTCATATGGCATGCATGAATGAAACTTTCTTTTATCTTTATGAAGTTTTCTTTCGAAGTAAACATTTGCTTAAAGATATTTTTCATGTTTTGGGTTATATCTTAAAGTGATTGTATTTCAAGAGGCTTTCACATCCCCTTGTCACGACCCAAAATCCATAAGGTCGTGATGACGCCGGACATCACTATCAGGGAAGCCAATCATTAAATGGTTAAGTAAAATTTCTTGTTTTAGCATTTTTTTAAATCATTACCTTTCACTTTATTACATAATAACTGAATAAAATCCGCTAAGTAAATACGTTAGTCTAATATTCTATTTAAATAAAATACATCCCAAACACATCTCAGAACTCGGTGACACAAGTGCATGAGCAAATTTCTAAGAATTTAACAGATACTACAATGCTTTTCCGAAATACAATTGGACAAGGAATTTAAAATAAAAATAAATACATCTGAGGGAGACTCTATTAGCTATGGATCGCCTCCAGATGATGCAGCTCGCCTAAGTATCCAAGCCAGCCACATCGCTGTGAAAGTACCTGTGCAATAAAAATGCACAACAAGTGTAGCATGAGTACGAAAACAATGTGTACTCAGTAAGTATCCCGCCTAACCTCAGAGATATAGTGACGAGAGGTCGAATTAGACACTTGCTAGAAGTCAATTTAGTGTAGTCAAGTGAGATACTAAGCGGGAATATCATAGGCAATTTGACAATAATCAGGGATAATAAATATCAACTTCTTTCACATTTAACACATTAAATCTTCATCATCTCAGTTGACAATTTAAAACTTCATAGGCCAATAAATAGGTAAAAATTACAGAAAATAAGCAGCAGTTATCATGCGCAAGAAATGCCGAGGGCCGAACGACCCGAACCAAAAATAATAAAATGTACACTGCCGAGGGTCGAACGACTCGAACCATAGATGAATCTATCTGCCCCGCCCGCGAATCGATCATGCGACACGGTCATACATAAATAACAAAGTCATCCTGCTCTCGAATCATACATGCGACTCAGGCACCCATAGTTACACATATTTACACAAATAAACTACATTTTTATCAGAAAAATTAGCTATTAAATGAAGTGATAGAATTCTCCATTTAATGAACATGAAAATAGTATTTAAATCCCTTCTGGGGATTTACTTGCCAATTTCGACAGGGTTTCAAACGTTATAGATTTACCCGAAACACAATTATCCAAGGAACAATCAATTATACTTCTAGATGATTAAGAAAAGTAGACTCTATCCTTCTCAGAGATTTAATTACTATTGACAGCATCACATGATATTTTATTGACAAGGTCACAAGTACAACAAGTAAAGCATGCTAGTGGGTCCTAGACTACCCGGACATAACATATTAGTAGCGACGCACGGACTCCCGTCACCTCGTGCGTACGTAGCCCCCGCAAATAGTAGCACATAATTAATTAGTTCACCTATGGGGCCAATTTCCCCCTCACAAAGTTAGAAAGGAGACTTACTCCGCTCCGAAATTCCATAAGCGGCTTTCAAGCCTTTCCGATGACTCAAATCATTGCGCAACGCTCCAAAACTAGCCAAATAACTGCAAACTAATGAAAATATACTCTAATACTTGTTAACAATTCAAATTATATAAATTCCCAACTCCGCTCGAAGAATTTACCAAAATGCCCTCGGGCCCACTTGCCCGGATTTCGAAATTTCTCGAAGATAAACTCTACCCATGGCCTTACTAACTCAAATATATAATTTACTCTAATTTTCATGCTCAAATTTATCGTCAAAATTCAAAACTACCAATTCTAGGTTTTCTATCGAAATCCCAAGTTTTCACTAATTTTTTATGAATTTCCATGCTAAAATATATATATAATCCAAGTATTTAACTTGAAATAGGTGGGAATCACTTACCATGACATAGATGATGAAGATGGAGCTCTAAAATCGCCCCTAGGTCGTCTCCCATGGAGGAAATGAGATGAAATGAGCCTAACCCATTCTTTGCAAACTTAAATCTCGGAAGGAAAATTCCAAATGCTTCTCAGACAGATTATAGTAGAATGATCATAACTTTTTTCACAAAACTCCAAATGACAAATAATTTAATGTTATGAATACTAGACTCCAAGAGCTACAATTTTCATGTTTTGGTCATCTCCTAATTCCCTATAGATTACAAGATATAAGCTGCCAAATTCAGCCCTGTGCAACACAAATTGCTTCTTCATTTTCCCGGATACCCTGTAGTGTAACAACCATATCTCTTTGTAAACAAATTCAAATTCTCAATGGTTTACTTTTCTAGAAACTAGACACAAAGGGATAAAACTTTCATTTTTACATCATCTCAAAAGTCCTTATATATTTGAGATATGAGCCTCCGAAGTTAGACCTGCGCAGCAGATATTTTTCTTCTTCGAGAACGCGGAGAGCAAAGTCCCTGATGCCAAATTCTTCTTCGCGAACGCGAAGGGATCCTCGCGAACGCGAAGAACAACACCAAACACCAGCATCATCCATCTCAAAACAGCCCGAAATGATCTGAAACCACCCCGAAACACACCCGAGGCCCCCGGGACCCCGTCCAATCACACGACTCAGTCCCATAACATCCCACGTACTTGCTCGAGGCCTCAAATCACATCAAATAATGCCGAAACCACGAATCGCACTCCAATCCAAACTTTATGAGCTTTGAAATTTTAAACTTCTACATTCGATGCCGAAACCTATCAAATCACGTCCGATTGACCCCAAATTTTGCACACAAGTCATATTCGACATTACAGACCTGCTCCAAATTTCGGAATCGCATTCCGACCCCGATATCAAAATTTCCAATTCCGGTCGGATTTCTCAAAAACTTTCAAATTCTTATCTTTAGCCAAATGACTTCAAAATGACCTACAGACATCCGAATTCACTTCTGATTGCGCTCCCAACTCCAGAATCACCATACGGAGCAATTCCCAGGCTCGGAATCCCAAACAGACATCTATAACACTGAAATTCCTTCTAACCCAAATTTATGAAATTCTTCTAAAATGCTATCTTCCATAATATGCGCCGAAACGCTCCCGGGTTATCCGACTCCCGATCCAAACATACGCCCATGTCCGAAATCATCATACGAACCTGCTAGAACCTTCAAATCCTAATTCGGAGGTCGTTTACTCAAAATTCCAATCTTAGTCGATTCTTCCAACTTAAGGCTTCCGAAATGAGAAATTTTATTTCCAAATCCACCCGAAATTCCCTAATTTCAATTCCGACCATGCGTACAAGTCACAATACCTGAAATGAAGCTGCTCATGGCCTCAAACTGCTGAACGACGTGCTAGAGCTCAAAACGATCGGTCGAGTCGTTACATTTTCTCCCACTTAAACACACGTTCGTCCTCGAAAGGGCCAAGAACTGCTATTGAGTTATCTGAAATCACTGTGTAACACCTCGTGCACCTTCCCGTGCTACCACAACCCCGTTGAGAACATTAACTCGTTCAAATCTGAAGATATCCTTTTTTATTCATACAATAAGCTCAGAATCGAGTTCCAACACTTGAAATTTCTCTGCCAGGCTTGTTTCCAATATATAAACACCGTATCAACTACCACACAAGGTACCAAAACATGACTGCATACCTTTGCTGAATTTAGCACCATACACCGCATATTTCATCATCCAACCACAATGACATTCATTGAACCTTAATAGCCCAAAATTCCTCGAATCTGATGCTCCCAATGCACCTTATGATATATATATATATATACATCCTGCTAAAATGCTGGCGATATCACTACAACAGAGGAGATGTGTAGAAATTTCTGACCAATTGCAGAGTTAACCAAACATTGAATCTTTCCCCTCGACTATAATTATCATCTCATTACGAATCAAATAATGGTAATTGTCCTGTAATATACTCCACATAACCTTATCGCACCGATCTCTGATCCATAAATCTCGTCTCACCCAGTATGAATTGCTCAGTCAACAAATCACTCCCAGACATGACCATCAGTCTCACACGATGCCACAATGCGCCAATAGGCCACAAATCGAACATGATACATAAGGAAATGACTCAGGAAGGGACTACTCGACTCACGCAACTAATATGAACTTTCCTCATAAAATAGGAAGTAAAACACAAGAAAAATAATTATAGGGAACCGTACTCAACACCACACTGTTGCGGCGTGAAACCCGATCCAAATAACATACCCGTGGCGGCGTGCCACCCGTTCCCATCATAAAATTCACACAAGGAGATATACACGGAGATGAATTGCTCCCCATTACAAATTACCGAATATCGGTCACAAGCACGCTAAGTGCATAATACCATCATGGGGAGACCGATATAGCCACACGCTACAGAACTCAAGCACAACTGAGTGCGATATATATACTCTGAATCTTAAGAGCTCTCCTGCTCACATAACATCATCACTACACGGAGACTCAACACATAGGGATCTATCAAGCCGTTTCACACCTCACACGGCACAATCATAATATACATGAATTTGACAAAGACGAAACAACATTTGATATTCCAACACCCCTCCTTGAGGAGCGCTACACTAAAATGAACACACCTGATTCACATGGAGCCCACAACCACATTGAATCCATTCACAACCCTCAAACCGATTCCGCTCACACAACACTAGGCTAATAGCTTTAACTGGGTCCATAATAACCCACTTCCTCTCATAACACGCAAGAACAACCATCATAGCCGGGACAAACACCCCATAATCCACAACCAACTGAACCGAACGCATTCCAGGCATAAATTCTCAAACAAGAAATATTGCACTTCCTTATACTTGGTCTAAATCTTCAATCAATCAGGTGACTACATGTCACACTTATACAATTTTCCCGTGGTCACGCTCCCACGACCTTCCACACAAGGTAACACGTTTGCACATCCATACCACCGACCACACTAACGCTGTAAGACAAATCAAGAACCCATAACCAAGGTACAAAGCCTCTTTCACCAAACACCGATCTCAAGTGACACTGAAGACAACACCAGTTCTCTTGCTCATCCGAGCTCATGACATCCTTGTTAACACCGAACCGTAATCTCGATTCTTACTCCCAATTACATACTGTTTGCCGCACCTAACATGCCAATATGAGATGGCGCAAGAATTCCATCATAACTCCTGAACCACCAATAGGGTGAACACTCCATCATATATAAACCTTTTTATTACCTAAATTTAAGAGAACCATAACAACACACAAGTGGCTTCTCAAAATCACAAAACAGGCAAATCCTTAGGGAATAGTCTATACCCCGATAATCCTTCCGGGATCCGCCTACACCTAACAAGCCATAATACTTAAATGCTTCCAATCATGATCTATTATGGCGGCCGACAAGCCTCGCACACCGGCACAAACCACATGCATAATTTAATCAGACTAATGAAACTGATCACTGCCGTACATGTGCCATTTCAACCATGGATAACCAATCTATCTTCTTTTTAATTATCCTTAATTGCCTCAGAAATAATAGTAACCCCATTCAACTCATAACAAACTCAATCCTGACTCATCCCGAGTGTCCTTGACTCATGAGACCACACTCTCTCAATCCCTCAAACCGTCTCATACCCTCCTTGTGCGCATTCACAACTCCAACTAAGATACCCCTCCTGATACTCTTTCTCCAAATCTGGAGTTCATTTTCTCTCCTTCCTCCGATACTATCATGCACGCTGAAAATAACATAGAACACCCCAACCATTTTCCCTTTCTCAAAAATTGCGTTGCAAAACCTCGATTCTTAATCATACTGCTGCCTGAAACCCTTAAATACGACATTCTTAGCCTTCGAGTTCATTAGGACCGCTATCAAGAGTCACCCACTTTGACTAGCCCCGAATACAATCAACTCCAAGGCTCTTCTAGCACATGCACACCTTCTCAATGAAGCACGTGACTGAGTCACTACCCTTACAACTCGCCTATGCCTTAAGCATAAATTCTAAATCTCCCAAACCTAACCCTGGTCCAATAGGACCAGCTTTTGCACATATTTATCAAATCCCATGCTCAATTACCACTTTATTCCTTAGCTGTAATAACTTTCCAATATGCCGACAATCCGCAACCCCCATGAAAATATAATCCTGCAGCCCAATTGCAGGCGGTGGGACTCTCCCACTTAGCCTGAAGCTACTCCTTACACCACTCTGGAACCCACCAAAATTCTTTCTTCATTGCTGACATGACCTTGCTCAACCAACCCGTCAAATTCTTCTAAATTCTCCAGTTAGCACTTCCTAAATACTCAAATTCTCTAGCATCACTCACATATTCGGCCTCCTACCGAATAGCCACTAGAATCCCTCGTAGAAACTTGCCAACCACACAACTGCTAACCTACTCACAGGAGATAACCCACCTATGGAAATCACCAACTGACACCTTCCAATGACGCTGTACTGCACACTCTTTACAACATCAATACCCCATCCTAAGCCTGTTCTAATTCACCAACTTTACCAATCCGTCCACTCCTTATGGACCTCTACTAAATGCGCTACAATATCTTATAATTCACCACTATGCTGCCGCTTCTTCAATACTTCTTCACAATACTCTGACCCCATGCAACCGAAGAAACCATAGCACCGACAGACTTGACACATTCCATTCGATCAATGACGACAATATCACATCACAGGTGAATATTCCACCTCACTTGAAAAACCCCAAGTCTTACTACTTTATCAATCCAAAACCTGACCATTTATTGTTCAATTTCCTTTCTTCTGCCGGAACTAAAATGCTGAAATCTCCAAATCACGCTTTGAGAAGACCTCCCTTCAAGTCATTCATTGCCCCTACATATGGGCAAGCATCCTACCATCACACCCACATCGTGCGATAACCAATCGTAAGAATCATCACTACCTGAGCATAGCCTCAAGGCTCTCAGAAACACAACTACTGAGTTGAAACAACATATTATCCTTCTGCAGGGCAACAACAACAGCCCCAACCAATTATGCATGGAAAACATCACGCACCCTATCCGTAGCACCACTTCAATTCCTCAAATTCCTGATTCATAGCAAGCGCTTCGAGACGCGTAAGATTGAGTAAGAAGAAACATAGGCATAAGCCTTAAAGGAATCAAATCTCACAATGAGGAATCAAGAAGGGAAGTACTTCTAACAGCCCTGTAGCCTCTCGAAGATAAGTACAGACGTCTCTGTACCGATCCGCAAGACTCTACTAGACTTGCTTATGACACGTGAAACCTAAGGGAACCTAGTGCTCTAATACCAAGTTGTCACGACCCAAAATCCATAAGGTCGTGATGGCGCCGAAAACCACTATCACGCAAGCCAATCATTAAATGGTTAAGTTAAATTTCCTGTTTTAGCATTTTTTGAAATAATTACCCTTCAATTTATTACATAATAACTAAATAAAATCCGCCAAGTAAATACGTTAGTCTAATATTCCATTTTAATAAAATACATCCCAAACACATCCCAGAACCTAGTGACACAAGTGCATGAGCAAATTTCTAAGAATTTAACAGATACTACAATGCTTGTCCGAAATACCATTGGACAAGGAATTTAAAATAAAAATAAATACATCTGAGGGAGACTCTGTCAGCTGCGGATCGCATCCGGATGATGCAGCTCGCCTAAGTCTCCAAGCCAGACACATCACTATGAAAGTACCTGTGCAATAAAAATGCACAAGAAGTGTAGCATGAGTACGAAAGCAACGTGTACTCAGTAAGTATCCCGCCTAACCTCAGAGAGGTAGTGATGAGAGGTCGAATTAGACACTTGCTAGAAGTCAATTTAGTGTAGTCAAGTGAGACACTAAGCGGGAATATCATAGGCAATTTAACAATAATCAGGGATAAGAAATATCAACTTCTTTCACATTTAACACATTAAATCTTCGTCATCTCAGTTGACAATTTAAAACTTCATAGGCCAATAAACAGGTAAAAATTATAGGAAATCCGCAGCAATTATCATGCGCAAGAAATGTCGAGGGTCGAACGACCCGAACAAACAATAATAAAATGTGCACTGCCGACGGTCGAACGACTCGAACCATAGATGCATCTATCTGCCCCGCTCGCGAATCGATCATGCGACGCGGTCATACATAAATAACAAGGTCATCCTGCTCGCGAATTATACATGCAACTCAGGCACCCATAGTTACACATATTTACACAAATAAACCACATTTTTATTAGGAAAATTAGCTATTAAATGAAGTGATAGAATTCTCCATTTAAGGAGCATGAAAATAGTATTTAAAGCCCTTCTGGAGATTTACTTGCCAATTTCGACAGGGTTTCAAACGTTATAGATTTACCCGAAACATAATAATCTAAGGAAAAATCAATTCTCCTTCTAGATGATTAAGAAAAGTAGACTCTATCCTTCTCAGAGATTTAATTACTAATTGTCAGCATCACATGATATTTTATTGACAAGGTCACAAGTACAACAATTAAAGCATGCTAGTGGGTCCTAGACTACCCGGACATAGCATATTAGTAGCTACGCACGGACTCCCGTCACCTCGTGCGTACGTAGCCCCCGCAAATAGTAGCACATAATTAATTAGTTCACCTATGGGGACAATTTCCCCCTCACAAAGTTAGAAAGGAGACTCACCTCGCTTCGAAATTCCATAACCGGCTTCCAAGCCCTTCCGATGACTCAAATCGTTGCACAACGCTCCGAAACTAGCCAAATAACGGCAAACTAATGAAAATATACTCTAATACTTGTTAACAATTCAAATTATATAAATTCCCAACTCCGCTCGAAGACTTTTCCAAAATGCCCTCGCGCCCACGTGCCCGGATTCCGAAATTTCTTGAAGATAAACTCTACCCATGGCCTTAGTAACTCAAATATATAATTTACTCTAATTTTCATGCTCGAATTCATGGTCAAAATTCAAAACTACCAATTCTAGGTTTTCTACCAAAATCCCAAGTTTTCACTAATTTTTCATGAATTTCCATGTTAAAATATATATATATATATATAATCCAAGTATTTAACTTGAAATAGGTGGGAATCACTTACCTTGACATAGATGATGAAGATGGAGCTCTAAAATCGCCCCTAGCTCGTCTCCCATGGAGGAAATGAGATGAAATGAGCCTAAGCCATTGTTTGCAAACTTAAACACTGCCAGTCAAGTCTTCTTCGAGTTCGCGGGCCTACCCTCGCGTTCGCGAAAAACAAAAATCTCGGATGGCAAATTCCAAATGCTTCTCAGACAGCCTCTAGTAGAATGATCATAACCTTTTGCAAAAAACTCTAAATGACAAATGGTTTAATGTTCTGAAAACTAAACTCCAATAGCTACAACTTTCATGTTTTGTTCATCTCCCAATTCCTTATAGATTACGAGATATAATCTGCCAAAGTCAGCCCTGTGCAACACAAATTGCTTCTTCAGCTTCCCGGACACCCTGTAGTGTAACAGCCATATATCTTTGTACACAAATCCAAATTCTCAATGGTTTACTTTTATAGAAACTAGACACAAAGGAATACAATTTTTACTTTTACATCATCCCAAAATTCTTTATATATTGTGAGATATGAGCCTCCGAAGTCAGACCTGCGCAGCAGATATTTTTCTTCTTCGCGAACGCGAGGCACTATTCTCGAACGCGAAGAGCAAAGTCCATGATGCCAAATTCTTCTTCGCGAACGCGAAGGGATCCTCGTGAACGCGAAGAACAACACCAAACACCAACATCAGCCATCTCAAAACAGCCCGAAATCATCTGAAACCACCCTGAAACACACTCGAGGCCCCCGGGACCCCATCCAATCACACGACTCAGTCCCATAACATCCCACGGACTTGCTCGAGGCCTCAAATCAAATCAAAAAATGCCGAAACCACGAATCGCACTCCAATCCAAACTTTATGAACTTTGAAATTTCAAACTTCTACATTCGATGCCGAAACCTATCAAATCATGTCCGATTGACCCCAAATTTTGTACACAAGTCATATTCGAGATTACGGACTTGCTCCAACTTCCGGAATCACATTCCGACCCCGATATCAAAATTTCCAATTCCGGTCGGATTTATCAAAAACTTTCAAATTCCTATCTTTAGCCAAATGACTTCAAAATGACCCACGGACATCCGAATTCACTTCCGATTGCGCTCTCAACTCCAGAATCACCATACGGAGCAATTCCTAGGCTCGGAATCCCAAACGGACATCTATAACACCAAAATGCCTTCCAACCCAAATTTATGAAATTCTTCTAAAATGTTATCTTCCATAATATGCACCGAAACGCTCCCGGGTTATCCGACTCCCGATCCAAACATACGCCCATGTCCGAAATCATAATACAAACCTGCTGGAACCTTCAAATCCTGATTCGGAGGTCGTTTACTCAAAATTCCAATCTTAGTTGATTCTTCCAACTTAAGGCTTCCGAAATGAGAATATTTCTTTCCAAATCCACCCGAACTTCACGAATTTCAATTCCGACCATGCATACAAGTCACAATACCTGAAATGAAGCTGCTCATGGCCTCAAACCGCTGAACGACGTGCTAGAGCTCAAAACGACCGATCGGGTCGTTACACCCTATTAGGCATATAGATGAGTATTTAATTTATGTGATGGTTTACTCGGGTCGGGTAGAGCACCGAGTGCCGATTACGTGGTTTTAGGACGTGACATGAATTCAATTTTGGGTATACACCCATGTCTAAAATCATGATATGTATACAACAGAATCGTTAAAATACCGATGCGGGTCCGTTTACACAAATGTTGACCGTAGTCAACTCAAACCATTTTTAAAGTTAAAATTCTTATTTTTTTCAAATTTTCACATAAAAAGTTTATCATAAAAAGACACGGACTGTGCATGCAAATTAAGAATCTCTAAATGGAGCTAATCGAGGTCTCCGAACATGAAGATAAAGACTTAATCTCAAAATAACCTATCGAGTCATCACATTCTCCGCCTCTAAAATAAAAGTCCCTCCTCGAACAAACATAGAAAAGTACCCGAACTGGTGAAAAGGGGTGGGTATCTACTTCGCATATCAGACTGGGACTCCCACGTAGCTGCCTCGATCGGATGACCTCTCCACTGCACTCTAACAGGAGGATAACTGACGAGCACAAAATACCACTTAAATTATGCTCGCCAATCAAATATAGTATAGTATAATATCGTATCCACAGGGATTGGAGTTAAACAGTATTATCATAGTTCCTAGCTTGATTGATATCCGAGATGACCAACCGTTGAGATTTATGTGATTAATACTGAAATTAAATAAGAATCTAAGGCTATTGACTAATGACAATCAGAGTAAGGAATAAGCAAAGGTAGATATCAATGGGAGAAAATATGGTTTGATAGGATAGGTAAAAGATAATTGTCTGGGATTTAACTCTAGTTAATTCACTAACAATGTTCAAGTGAGCCTTTTGAATTCACTCGATTATTAGTTCAATTGTTTAGTAGAAACTCTTCTTTCGATTAAGTCTCAACCTCACAAGATGAGCCAATTTAAGCTCTATGAAGATATGCAAGAATAAGTAATGCATTGATCATTAGGAGAATCTCTATCGATTATCCTCCTAACTAGTTTAATCAATTATTCAACTAGCCTCATTCGATTACTAAGAAGAATTAATGAACTAAACCAATAATGTAATGCAAAGATATCACAAGTTATGCCTCACTCGTTTACATGAACAAGTGAATATAGATGCAACCATAAAATCATCCAAATACGCTTTAATACATAAAACTATAGTTATAATCCACAAACAAATATCAATACACCAAATACATCAAACTCTAAAGGGAACTACTCCATAGACGTGGAGTAATTCATCACAAATATAATTAAAAGATAGGAAAACATAAAGTCAATCCAAACTCGGGTCTTGAGTGAGGAAGGAATGATGATATCCTTGTGCCTTTGCTCCTGCAACTCTTCCTTAGCCTCCTTGGTTCGATTATGTGTCAAAAGTCCAGAAAATAACATTTTTACAAGTATTTATACCTAGTAGAGTCGGACCCAGACGAAATCACCTTCTCCTAGCCGAAATAGAACACTGGCTCTATACAATTTGCACTAGGGCGACGCGCCATGCGAGGCATTAGTGGGGAAATCCAGAGAGCTCAACTTTTATCAAGCAGCCAAAAAACACTGATGCGTCGCATAGTGCGTCGCAACTGTGCAAATTTCTCAGAGTACAAATTAAATCTTGCTTTTTGATGTCTAGACTTTGTCCTCAACCCCCGAAAACAATCCTGGCTTATTCCCTTGGGCTTTTACTCAGACTTCAAAGCTGGAAATAGCTCGAATTAGCTCTATCACATCTACATCACTCAGAATCACTCCTACCAGGCACAAAACACACAATAAGTACAAAACGCTAGTGATTAAAGCTCAAACACAATAAAAATGCAATGAATTAGTGTTCAATAAGCGACTATAACACGATATTATAGCCTACCATCAACACCCCACACTTAAATCATTGCTCGTCCTAGAGCAATCAAACTACACTGTAACGACCAGGTCTGTCGTTACGTAAAATCTGCATTATAATTGTTGTTATTGACTTGTCATGGATTGGTTATTCTATTATTGATGTGTTAGAGTTTATAGGCTTGAAATCGGAATGGTTAAATGAGAATTCAATCACTTAGTCTTTAAAAATAGCCTTAAAATGGGAAAAGTCAACAGAGAGTTGACTTATTGGTAAACGACCTCGGAATGCGGATTTTATGGCTCGGATATCTTCGTAGGTGAATTGGGACTTAGGAGTGTGTTCAAAATAATTTTGTGATGTCCGGTGTAGAATTAAGCTTGAATTAGCGAAAGTTAGTTTTTGGCGATGTCCGGTCGTTAGTGGAAAATAGGCTATCGGGGTAGGAATGGAATTCCGACAATTGGAAAAGGTTTGTAATGTCATTTTGGATATGTCTGCAAAGTTTTAGGTCAATCGGAGTTGTTTTGGATATTTTCGGCATCGTTGGTGGATTGTAGAAATTTGAAAGTTCTTAGGCTTGAATCCGATGCGATTTTGGTATTTTGATGTTAATGTTGGTGTTTTGAGAGTGAAACTAAGTTTGAATGATCATATGTGGTGTGTTGGTATAGTTGGTTGGGGTCCCGGGGGGCTCGGGATTTAATTCGGGTGCTTAACGGAAGTTTGAACTTGGAAATTGCATCAATACAACTGCTGGTGCTGGTGTGACCGCACCTGCGGAAGTTTGACCGCATGTGCGGGCTCGCAGGTGCGGGCAGTGGGTCGCAGGTGCGGTTAGGGACCGCATGTGCGGTTAAGTGGGTCGCAGGTGCGGAAACCCTGGGCAACAAATATAACTTAAACCCTTCCGCGACCTAAACCTTTTTTACACCATTTTTGTACGGACAAAGAGCTCTTGAGGCAATTTTTGAAGAGGGAAATTAGTGTTCTTCATAGAGGTAAGTGTTTTGATCATTAAAACTCGATTATGGATGATTATAGAACATAAAACCAGTGTAAATTCATGGAAAATCAGTAGAAAAATTGGGTTTTAGGGCTTGAGATTATGAGACCTTTAAGGATCGATTTGAGGGGTCAAACGGACTCCGATGATTTTGGTTTTCTTTATATGTACGTACTCGTGAGAGGACGAAGAACTCTTTTGTATAAAAATTTCTGAGTTTCAGGATGCGGGCCCGGGGGTCGGGTTTTGACCAATTTCAAATTTTTGAGCTAAATTTGATATCTTTCGATTGGAATTCGTTACTTAAGCATATATTGATGATAAAGATCTGAAATTGGTAGATTTGGAGCCTTCGGAGGTTGATTCGAGAGGCAAGCGCATTGCGAAGTAGTTTCGGGCTAGTTTTGAGGTAAGTAATGTCTTTAAATCCTGTCCTGAGGGTATGAAACCCTGGACTATGCACCCTTCACGGGTTTTGAAATGCAAAGGTTGTAACATTGGAGATATTCCCTATTTAGGCAACTATTGAGTTGCGAAACCGATTTCTAGGCTTATGCTTAATTAGTATTTACATGTTATGATATGTTTTGGGATGTAAGCCATGTTTGGGGCCTAGTGCCGATCTGTTTACCCCTTGAGGGTTGTGTTTACTACATTTTCCTCACTGATATGCTATGATTTTACACTCAGTCCTTTCCTGATAAATTTTTTTGACACTCAGAGTATTTTGATACTACTTATTGAAAAATGAAACACTGTTTTGGGTCGAGAACCCGGTATGTTTATGGCCTAAGGGCATATTGAGAGTGTCTGACTGAGTGGTGAGGAGGCTTTCATGCCTCAGGAGTGTGGTGAGGAGACTTTCAGGCCTCAGGAGTGTGGTGAGGAGGCTTTCAGGCCTCAGGAGTGTGGTAAGGAGGCTTTCAGGCCTCAGGAGAGTGGTGAGGAGGCTTTCAGGCCTTATGTCATTATTGCGCTTGGGCTGTAGGAGCCCCTCCGGAGTTTGTACACACCCCCAGTGAGTGCCGGTACCGATTGAGTGATGATGATCGCCTGCGGGGCTGATACTGAGTGATGATTGATACTGAGTGATGATCGATACTGAGTGATTGAGAGAATGCCTGAGGGCAACTGTTATGAGAAATGACTTTGGCTTGAGGGGCAGATTTATGATGATTTTTACTAAGATTTCGAACTATGACTTACTTCGTTTTCAAACTGGTTTTGCTGAGAATTTTACTGAGATACACTGATATTACACTCATTTCAAAGGATTTATGGAAACTGATTTCGAACTTACTTATTTGATGAATACTACATGGTGACTTGGTGTTTTTACCGATTTTTGTGAAATTGTGTATCTGTACTGTGTGTTTTATAATTCTCAGACTGTGATTTATTTTCATTACTACTGAGTTGGCGTAATCATAAAGACTCCCTGTGCCTCTGTGCACAGATTCAGGTGACGGTCTGGAGCAGTAGTTGTCCTTGCTTGTAGTTGCAGATTCACGGGATTTCGAGGTAGCTGTTCAGCGTCCACAACTTCTCCATTTCCCTTCCTTATTATGTTTTTAGCACTTGATTCAGAGACATATATTATAGTTTTAGCAGAGTTAGATTTATTTATTCTTAGATGCTCATGAATATTGACTCCAGTTCTTGGGAGGTTGGTTTAGGCTAATATGGGAACGCTAAGACTTATTTATACTATTTAATGCAATGGTTGCATGCTTATTATTGAATTGTGAACTCGTGTAATTGAAGAAATGCGTAGTAAAGTGATGGTTGGCTAGCCTAGTTCCAAGATAGGTGACATCATGGCGTGTTAGGATTTTGGGTCGTGACATACACCTTATAAAGACACGACCTTTTTTAAACAACCCTACTAACTCATCATACCAAGAATATTTAAAATAGATTAAACACAATAAATTAACCTCCTCGCCTCAAGATTTAACTCACAAGTGCCACGTATTTTTCACAACCCTCTCACTTACTCTAACATAGAGATCAACGACATTACCTTTCCTTCATGAATCAAGTTCCCTCACATAACAATCGAGAGTAGTTCCACTTACCATAAAAATTTAAGAATAAACAGGAACTCAAGATATAAAAAATTCACGCACTCTTCAAAGTAACATTCATATGCTACAAACGATGCACCATAGGCTTGTACGTAGTGTACTACTCTACTAATGGAGCTCATTCAGTCAAGGATCAATTAGGACTTTCATTGGTTGTAATGTAAGCTGCGGGACTGGTATGATACATAGATATAAGAATGACTACACCTCCCTAAGTACTTTAATACATACAATTTACCTTTCAAAACCTCACACTTATGTCAAACCATAACTCCACCTTCACATCAATATACATTAACTCACTACTTCTTTGAGCACAATTACATCAGGAGTTACCAGTTATCAAAGAATATTTTTCTTCACAATAATACACCAATATTTTTTCTTCTTTTCTTATTCAATTCAAGTGGCTCTTACTTTTTCACAACAATGCACCTTTCTCTTTATTTTCAATATTTCAGCTCAGAAGCCAAACCAACCACTACACACTTCAACTTTTACACAATTCATAATATATGCAAGTGCTAATGAGAGGTACAAGGTTCAAATAGATGGCCAATTCAAATAAATGGGTAGGGCTTGTAATGTGGTTGCCAAAGAAACATGATTACAAGCTCAAAAGGGTTAAGTAAGATACATAATAATAAGGTGAGTAATAGCATATATCTGGCTCAACAACAAAAAACGCCTATATCACTCCCAAGATTGAATAAAACTACTATTTCACTTTGCAAACACACCAGGCAAGTTCTAGACATCAAATTTAATGCACAGAATAACACAAAACCTCTCACACACATGGCACATAACTCATTCCGGATTGGACTCATCAAGACACTCGAGTCAAAACAGTTAAGCAAAGTTAAGATCATAAAATTTAAAGTACATATACAAGAGTAAAAAACTGAGCCTAAGCGTCACAATCAAAGTACTTAACTATTCTCAAGGCATAATAAAGTAAAGAGACATTGATTTCAATTAAAATCATAGCACAAGGTTTTCTATTCATAACAAATTAAAACTAACTACACACAGTTAAAACAAAACCCTTGGAAATCCCAAACGCTGATGACAACGAGCTCGGACGACTACTGCTCCGAACCAGTACCTGGATCTGCACACAGGGGTGCAGGGAGTAATGATGAGTACGCCAACTCAGTAGTAATGAAAATAAATCACAGTCTGAGGTATATTAAACACACAACACAAAACACCAATCCACAAAACAGTAAAACATCAAGTCTCAATACAATATACATAAGTTCGAAAACCAATTTCCAGAAAATCCTTTGAAACAAGTATATTTTTTCAATATGTCTCAGTAAAACTCTCAGTAATATCAGTTTGAACAATGAAGTGAATCATAGTAAAAACTCAGTAAAATATCATCATAAAACTGCCCCTCGGGCCATAATCATCACTCGTAACAATTTCCCTCAGCACCTCACCATCACTCAGTATCAGCCCCGCGGGCAACCTCACTGTCACTTAAGCCTCCCAATCACTCATCAATCGGCACTCGCACTCAGTAGGTACCTGCGCTCGCTGGGGGTGTGTACAGACTCCGGAGGGGATCCTACAACCCAAGCTCTATAAACAAGCCAAATCATGGCATCAATCACTCTCAGGCACTCGGCCTCTCCCATATCATAACAACCTCACAATATTGGCCCTCGGCCTCACTCAGTCAGACACTCTCAGCATGCCACTCAGGCCATGAATAAAACGGGGTTCTCGACCCAAAATAGTATTTCATTTCAAGAAATAGTAATATATCAAGTAGGAGTGTCAACAATTTTGTAAGAAAGACTTAGTGAAAAATGATAATATAATAAGTGAGGAATATCAATTAAAATAGCCCCCAAGGGGTTAAAACAGATCGGCACTAGGCCCCAAACATGGCTTACAACCCAAGTATAACGAATCATAGTAATACTGGTAAACACATGCTTTAAAAGCAGTTTCGCAACTCAATAGTTGCCTAAAAAGGAACATTTTTCCAAATTTCCAGTTCGTGCACGCCCCACACTCGTCATCCAGTGTGTGCGTCACTCCAATACAGGATTTAAAGACATTACTTACCTCAAACTAACCCGAAAAGCTACTATGAAACCCGCTTGCCTCTCGAATCAACTTATGAGTGCTCCAAATCTATAAAGATCCGATTTTTCTCATCAAATTATGCTAAGGGAATGAACTCCAATTCAAAAATACCAATTTTTGCACAAAATCCGAAATTAGCCAAAACCTGACCCTCGAGCCCGCATCTCGGAACTCGACAAATTTTATACCAAAATTTTCTTCATCATCTCACGAGTCCATTCATATAAATAACTCGAAAATCGGAGTTCGTTTGACCCCTCAAATCATCCCTAAAAGGCCTCATATTCTCAAGCCCTAATTCCATCTTTTCTACTGATTTTAATAAATTAAACAATGATAATTTGGTCCTTAATCACATATAATCGATTCTTAGGGTCCAAAATCCTTACCTCAATGAAGAAAAATGGTTATCTCTCTTCAAAATCGCCTAAAAAGCTCTCTTCATGTTCAAAAATGGTGGAAAAGTGGGTTATGGTCGCGGATTAATTTAATATAACTGCCCAGGGTTTTATAAATTACTCAGTGCGTTCTCATGGGGGCCCACGCGATTTCACAACACTGACCACGCTCCCCCACATGATTGCACCACACTGCCCGCATTCGCACTGCCTTTTTCCCTGATTGCCAGCCCACACGCCACAACCCAATGTGATCGCACCAGCCTTCACGCGATCGCACTGGTTGAACTCCCTCTGCTCCGCGATCGCACTTCCTCACAGGAGATCGCACAGAACAATTCTTGCACCCCCACACACTGGCTTATGCGATCGCATAAGACGCCCCGCGATCGCATAGAGGAAATTACACCCTGCAACACACCAGCAAAAACAACAGATTTTACAAGTTCAAAATTGCCCGTTAACCATCTGAATCCAATTTCGAGCCCCTCGGAACCCCAACCAAATTTACCAACACATCATAAATTATCATTCAAACTTAGTTGCACTCTTGGAACACCAAAAATAACATCAAAACACCAAAATCACATCGAATTCAAGCATAAGGACTTTGAAATTTCTAAATTCCACCAACGATGCAGAAACTATCCAAAACACATCCACGTGACCTGAAATTTTGTAAACATATCCAAAATGACATTACGAATCTGTTTCAACTTCCGGAATTCCATTTCGACCCCAATAGCCTATTTTCCACTGCCGACCGGAAATCACCAAAAATCAACTTTCACCAATTCAAGCCTAATTCTACACCAAACATCACAAAAATATTCTGAACACACTCCTAAGTCCCAAATCACCTAACGAAGCTATCCGAGCCATAAAATCCGCATTCCGAGGTCGTTTACCAATAAGTCAACTCTTAGTTGACTTTTCCAACTATACTATTTTTAGAGACTAAGTGTCTCAATTCTTACTACAACTATTCCGATTCCGAGCCAACCAACTCTAACACATCATAAACAGTATAACCAACCTATGACAAGGCAAAACCAAGAATAATAATGAAATTTCTACGGAACGACCGACCGGGTCGTTACATTCTCCCCCACTTAAACACACGTTCGTCCTCGAACGTTTCTAGAGTTGTTCCACACACCACCAAAATTGCTGTGTAACCTACCATGCACATATTCAGAGGTGATCCCACGTCACTCTACCCCATATAGGTCTAATAGCACAACACAGTTGAAATTTCGAAATCCAATCCTGACCCATAACCTTAGAACCAAGTTTCCACTTTCGAAATAATTTACAAGATCAAATCCCACAACTATAAGATGAAATAGTCTACACACGCTGTATCAAGCCATATCCGTAACCCAAGATGAAATCACCTAATATATCGCATGACTCAACCACCCATAGCGATGACTCCTAATCACAATAGCTGCTCAAAACAACCCAATACCGGTAAATAACTTTTTATCAAACAAAGCCTCGCTTTCACACCTTCATATGGTGCCGATGATGAAAGAAACACGTAGAAACCAGCAATCATTCATCCGATCAGCATCAATACCATCCAGAGCCATAACTTGTGCAACTCGTGCACTCAATAACAACATCCCAAGAGCTCAATTCATAAATAGAGAAGACTCACACGAGAGGACTATCCTGCCATTACTCTTGCCATTACCACATCATGCTAAAATCCTGATACACATCGTGAAACCATATCACACAAATCCGACACCAAGGATCATACCTCTACCTAACTCAACTCCAAAGCGTGATCCCATCCAACCGCTAGACCACATGACATACTTCAAGCCACCTTGCTCAAAATCAATAACCATGCGAAATTTGCAATTACTCAAGTGCATTGCCATAACCACGGGGAAATCGGACGATACCATGCCACCCGAACCAGAAAGAACATAACCAACACGTCTCAATCCTGCAACACCCAATTACTTACCTTATTCAAATCTCGCTATAAAGCCCCGATAGAACTACACCCTATGCACATATTATACCAACGATCACAACTCCTTGAAACACCGAAAGGTAACTCATAGATCACTCCAAAACACGAATAATCTCAATGACAATAAAATGGTACATCCCTCAACAATAACAATTTGGGGTCAACAATTCCGAATCAGTGTAGAACACACACCCATACTGACCTACCAATAATTATATTCTAAATCAACTCTGGTCATCCACAACAGGTAGATAACTCTCCAAAGGTTTATAATGACTGAATCATGACATATGCTAACACCTGACTAGCTTTGCTCGCATCCTCATAGTTCACAACTACAAAAATAACCTGTTCATGAAAACTCCCAGTCTCAAAATCCATGAGGCGCACCAATTACCATATATGATCCCAATTCCACCACTCAAATATATAACGCGCCCCTAATACTTTATCATTCCACGAGGGATACCCCCATAATTCCTCTGTGTCACCAAGAAACCTTGATTATCAGCAGTCGATCCAACAAGAGAGCATCGTAACACCAATGAAACACCCTTATTCAAACACATTGCCTTAAATACATTGTCCTTTACGAATGTATACTCTCATCCAGCCACCCAATAGTGGTATCCTTTACCTAATCATCTGAAACTGGCAGTTCTGACCTTCCTTCTAGAACTGAATCGTGACCTCACATATGCCACTCTCCACTATAAAAAATACCGTATACGCCATGCAATCCTATAATAAATATGAGA
>ML296069.1:70419-94280 GCA_005239495.1 Nicotiana undulata | reverse complement strand
ATATTTGTTATATGTACTCATGCTGCACTTTCTTTCTTTTTCTGCACTTGACTGTGCAGGTACTGAGGCTGGTTCATCTGTTCGTCCGTCAGCTGACAGGTACTGATCGCGGCGTCGCTCCACACGGTGAGCTGTCTTCTTGGCGTTTTCCTGACAGCACCTCTGGAGCCTCCCAGTTCCATTTTGCTCAGTCTTTTGTTCCAGACTGCGGCTTGTATATTTTGTATATGTATTTCTGCTGTTGTATCTATGTAGCCGCCCGTTGACACTGTGACACTAGTCCTGGCACACACACTTGTTGTAGTTATCGGGGTTGTATATATATTAGGCCTAGTTGTGGTTCAGCTCGTCTCTACGGCCTTACCCCATGTTGTTATTTTATTCCGCACGTTCATTGTTATTGTTGTTCGTTGGCTTGCCTAACCTCGCCGTTAGGCGCCATCACGACCTGGACCGGTTTTGGGTCGTGACAAAAAGGGAAAAAAAATGTAGCAATGTTTGCATAATATTCAAGTCAACAATAAGAAGCCAACACGAGTCAAATGGTTCCAAATAAAGGAAAGCCAAATAAGATATAAGTTATGTAAACTTCTTTTGAGGTTGAGAAATTACGAGGAATATTCAACAATTCAAGTAAGGGTGAGCATCAATGGATAATCATAACTCCAATTAAGACTAAAAAATTATAGGATGAGATATTAATAATTTCAATTGAAGATAAGCAGTTATGAAAATATAGCATGACGATAGAAGAGGTAAAATCTTCAGTTAAGTCAAATCGGGGTCAAATAGACAGTAAGGGTGAATCCTAAAACAATTATCTCTAATCAAAGCTTGTAGAAGTGTAACTAGCAAATAGGAACTCAAACATATCAAGAACAACTTCATACACGGTGAATATAAGGACATAAGAACCCTAAAAGGCAAACTTCCCACAAATAAGTCCAAGCACGCACTGGTGACCTCGCGTACACGGACTACAATCAACATAGAAGACTCAAATCCGGAGGGGTAGTTCCCCAACACAAGGTTAAGCAAGATACTTTTACCTCAAAGAAGACAAACCGGTACTCTAAAATGAACTCCTCGGGTGATAAGTCCTCCGAACGGCTCAAATCTAATCAAAATAACTTCAAACCACAAATAAAACTCATAAGGAACTATTCCGGATCATAAAGTCTCAATATTTACAAAAACCTAGAAATCGACCCAAAAGTCGATCCCAGACCCGCACCTCGGAACCCAACAAAATCTACCAAATACAAACACCCATTAAATAATGGTTCTAACCATACTAATTTCATCAAATTCCGATACCAAATCGATGTTCATACCCAATAATTTTCTTTAAAATGTTTTTGGATAAAAACCCCCAATTCTCCAATCAAAACATAGATTAAATCTAAAAATGAACTTTTTAAAACATATTAAAATAAAAATATTATACATAGATACTGACCTCCATGAAAAGACGAGAAGAACTCCATGAAAATCACCTCAATCGGAGCTCTAGAACTCAAGATATGCTCAAAATAATAAAATGACGCAGTCTGATTTTTTTATACTCAGGGATTTTCGCATTTGCGACAAAAATATCCGCACATGCGCATTTCCAGCTGTCATTTCCGCTTTTGCAGATCATTTTTTGCACCCGCAGCTCCGCAAATGCGGACCCGAATCTGCATCTGCGAAGCACCAACACAAGCTCTCTTCTCCGGCACTAAAATGAGCATAACTTCCTCATACGATTTCCAAATTCGACGATTCATATTGCTATAGCTCCGTAATTATGATACGGATCTAATGCTCAATCAAAACAGAAACTGTAGCTCATTTGCTTAATGTGTTACCATTTATGCTTGAAGAAACGACGCCGAAACATAAAAAATGAGCGTAACACAACCTAAACCTATCTGAAACTCACCCGAGCCCCTCGGGACCCCATACGAACATACCAATAAGTTCAATAACCTAACATACACCCTCTCGAGGATTCAAAGAACATCAAACAAAGACGAAACTACAAATCGCACCATGAATCAAGCATATGAACTTTCAAATCTTCCTAATTCTAAAACTCGTGCTAAACCCTATCAATTCAACTCGGAATGGTGCCAAATTTTGTAGACAAGTCCATGTTGACATAACGGAGCTGTTCCATCTCTCGGAATCTCATTCCGACCCCGGTATCAAAAAAGTCAACTATTGGTCAAACCTCTCCACCTTCCAAACTTCAAATTTTCCAACTTTCGCCAAAATGCTTCAAATCACCCTACGGACCTCCAAATCTAATTCCAAGTGCACGCCTAAGTCCTAAATCACCATACGAAGCTCTTGAAATCATCTAAAACTCATTCCGGAGCCGTTTACACAAAATTTAATTCTGGTCAACTCTTACCGCTTAAGCTTCCAAAACTTGAATCCTTCTTCCAATTTGGCTCCGAATCATCTGGTAACTGAATTCAACAACGCACGCAGGTCGATATACATAATATGTTGCTTCTCAAGGCCTTATGTGTCCGAACAAAACTCAAATTCTCAAAACGACTGGACGGGTCATTACGTCTTCCCCCTTTAAAAACAAATGTTTGTCCTCGAACGTGCCAAGGATCACCTCGAAGTCTTTAAATCACTGAATACACACTTCAAACATACATCAGCGCGTAACCCCACGTCACCCCAATCTAAATAAGCCTAACGACACCATCTCAACTGCAATTTAGCCTTTCTACCACCACCAATAAGCCTCATATCTCAAATTTTCACCTTCTATTAATTTCCACAAGACCCTATTCTAAATCCATATTAGGTATCAGTCTCAACCTGCTGCAACAACTCATTCCTACATCCATAAGGTACGACCACACAATATATCACACCACACATAGGCTTATAATAACACTTCTTATCACAATAGGTGCCAGAAATTAACCCAACACTGGCAATTAGCGTCATATCTGATAGAACTCTGTTCCAAACCTCTACAACACTGACGATGATGCATGAACCACGAAGACCTCATAATTAGACACCTAAATAACCAAGCCACCACTACCACCACCGGGCACACACCCCGCAAGCTAAAGCTCAAGAAGCCTAGAATGGAAATGAGTGAATATGAAAAGAGAAACACATACGGGAACTACCAAACAAGCCCGTAAGGCACAACTCTCTATCAATACTAATCTAAAAAAACAATATAACAAGGAAAGAATTAAAGCATATGAACAAATCAGAAGGATTCCTGATATTACTTCAACCGGTGTACCCGGTCCAAACATATCGAACCACAAGAGATCACGAGGGTCTCACCCTCAACTCCAAATCACATATCGAATATATATCATACCAATCTAAATCTTCCACTAGCTCAGCTCTGCTAATAAATCACAACACTCACTGAACTCTCACCCCGTAGGGTACCAGATCACGAATTGTAACCAAGAATACTCAGGAAATCACACCAAAACCAACCATAATGAACAATAGGGACTCACATCTAATCTCACCACCGTCAATGATGGATAAGAACAACAATAGAAACGACTACCACTCATAGAACCTCACAAAAAGGGAAAAAACGTAAACAGAGTGCAAATCGTGAAACTCACCCATAAGTGAAACAACAACTAAGGGAATTCACCCCGACAAGAGAACTGAAACAAAATACGAATGGTGCCCCTCTGTAACAAATCAAAACATACCTATATGACATCATCTGGCGCAACGTCCTCCATCCTACTATATGAAACACATCAACGGGCCGCTTCTTCCTTCAGCCTTTTTCACATTAGCTCGCCTCCCCCTCTTGGGCAACTTATACTCGCCTGAATAGTCCACCGTGACACACATGTCCGGAGTCACCATGTGGCTGGTATATCCACACTCAAAGCAACATCTCTGCTAACGTGGCTATGGAAATTGTGCAGTACGAGTACTCTGAGATCCATGAGCATCTAAAACATTGCGCGAAGCCAGAAGTGCAAACTCAACTGGCTGACCCAAAAAACTTCTACCATGTCATACCCTGCCTCCAAAATAAGGACCAGTAGATATCTCCAATCTACGAGGCCTCCTCGCCTCTTTGTACTCTCTCTCATGATCTCGTCTATCCTCTCACTTCCGGTCCCACATGCCCTCTAACCGACGAGCGATCCCGTACCACCTACTGAAACGAAACATATGACTCCAACTCACGAGCCATGCTGAACTGAATATCATGCATGAGCCTTTCAATGAATCTACGGACTCACTCTCTAACTGAAGCGACCAAGGCAGGTGCATGTTTGGCCAAATCACTGAATCTGGCGGCATGCTCTATTACTGACATAGCCATGGCGCAGCTGTTCAAATTCCGTGCGCCATGCATCGTGAAAGGACTGAGGTACAAACTCTCTCAGGAACATCTTTGAAACAGAACCCATATGAGTGAAGTTGACTCGGCCATACTACCCAACTCATACGCCGGCCACCACTGATAAGCCGCTCCCTTGAGCTAAAACATAACAAAAGCGACCCCGCTCGCCTCCACAATACGCTTAGTACGAGAATGCAGTGACACTCCTACAAGAAACCCTTGGCATCATCTGAAGCCAAACCACTGAATGTAGAAGGTTTATATCTCTTGAACCTTGCAAATCTAAGATGCCCTTCCTCGGATGCTACTGCTCTGACCATGAGCTGGACTGGAACCGCAGGTTGTGTCACCATGATACCTAGAACCTGACCAACGTGAACTTGCTGATCTAGAGTATGGGTGGTAGGAGTCAGGACTCCTCCCCGCAATTAGTAAAGTAACAGGTGCAACCGAAAATAACCCCGCCTGAGCAAATGTACCAAACATGCTCAGGAACTGTGCTAAAGTATCCTGAAATCCAGGGGTAACAACAGGCGCCTTGGGTACCTGCTCCCTAACTACTGCTCTGGTAGGTGCCCTAGATGCGTCTCATGCTCCTCGTCGACCTTTGCCTTTGTCCCTGGCGACATCTGCACCGGGGGTAACATCATCAGGAATGGCAGCTCGTGTCCTCACCATTTGTGAGAGAATGGAGTGATAAATTTCAAACTTCAAGATCAATGAACTCGCATGATAGGAATGAAGGAAGTGAAATTGTCCTTATAGCTCGGTAGCATCTAAAAGATAAGTATAGACGTTTTCATACCGATCCACAAGACTTTACTAAACTCGCTTATGACTCGTAGCACCTATGAACCTACAACTTGGATACCAACTTGTCACGACCCAAATTTCCCTCCGCCGGGTATCGTGATGGCACCTAGTCTTAGGGACTAGGTAAACCTAACATTTACTGAATAACAACAATAATAAAGGAAATCTAACTGTCTTGATATAGAAATCTTTACAGAATTTATAATTTCCCAAAACCGGTAGTACAAGTCATAAGCTCTATAGATTTGCTACAACTTCTAAATACAATTGTCTGGAAATGAGTAAAAATGGTTTGAATACAAGGTAAGAAGGTGACTCTGAAGCCTGCGAATGCAGCGGCAGGTTTACCTTGAGTCTCCTCAGCAAGGATCCG
Organism: Nicotiana undulata; assembly: GCA_005239495.1. Classification (NCBI taxonomy): domain Eukaryota; kingdom Viridiplantae; phylum Streptophyta; class Magnoliopsida; order Solanales; family Solanaceae; genus Nicotiana; species Nicotiana undulata. The sequence continues at coordinate 88,737 of ML296069.1, read as the reverse complement.
CACAGCTACTAACGATCAATACCTGGATCCGCACAAAATATGAAGAAGTTTAGTATGAGCACACCACAACGGTGCCCAGTAAGTATCAAGACTAACTCAGTGAAGTAGCAACGAAGACCATTCAAGACACCCACTGGTCTAATAAACTAAACAAGCATAAGTATAGGGAGGACAAAACATGACATCTATCTAAGGACTACGCGATATGACTAAAGAAATAGCAATTGCAATAAGAAAGTAAAAATAGCAAATAATAGCGGAATACCATAATAAGATACAAAAGAATGAATGGAAACACATCCCAAATCCGAAAAGTCACAATACAGTAAAGGCAAGTAGTAACTCAGCAACTGCAATAGTTTCACATCATGCCTCAGCCAATAAACCCCAATAAATTAGTCAAATCCTTCAAGTGTAAATTTTCACTCGTATGTTTCTAAATTGAGGTCTTTAGAATATAATCATTTCCATGAAGAAAATCCCTTTTTTTGAAATATACTTCCTTCAAATAAATATCCTTCAAACATAGTTTTTTCAAAATAAAAACCTTTCAAATATGAACTTTTTAAATAAATATCCTTCAAATATAGTTCTTCCAAGATCAATACTTTTCAAATATAAGCTTTTCAAATAAATATCCTTCAAACATAGTTCTTTCAAGATAAATACTTTTCAAATATAACTTTTTCAAATAAATATCCTTCAAACATAGTTCTTTCAAGATAAATACTTTTCAAATATAACTTTTTCAAATAAATATCCTTCAAACATAGTTCCTTCAAGATAAAAACTTTTCAAGTAAATATCCTTCGAGTATAAGTCACCCTGTGACACCTAGGCATAGAATATAAGCAACTCCGAGCACAAATATAACAACAAGGAAATCTACCTGGATACTGTCCCGTAGTCCTAAATTAATTATGCAGTACAGAGGGATCTCCCGGAATTCTTCTGTAGTCCCAAAATAAAAATGTAGTGCTAGGGGGGGAGGGGGGATCTTCCGGAATACGTCCGTAGTCCCAAATTAAATGGGCAAGACATGGGGATCTCCCGGAATACGTCTGTAGTTCCAAAATAAATATGCGGCGCTAGGGGATCTCCCGGAATACCGTTCCGTAGTCCCAAAGTATATGTAGTGCACGGGGATCACCAAGAATATCGTTCGATAGTCCCAATTTAAATATGCAACACAGCCAACAGAGATAACAACTATAGCACGACAGAACCTCGTACATCACCACAACAAGTACCAAAGCAACAATGACAATAATGCAAAGTATGATGAGTAAATCAACTCAAGAACTTTAAATCACAAAGAACGGTAGAACTCATTCACAAGGAATAACCACAATAAAGAATGCTAGGCGCAAGGAGAACAACTTAACAAGGGAAAAGGAAAATGTAGCAACAATTCCACAATATTGAAGTCAACAATAAGAAGCCAACACGAGTAAAATAGTTCAAAAGAAAGGCAAGCCAAATAAGATATAGGTTATCTAAACTTCTTTTGAGGTTGAGCAATTATGAGGAATATTCAACAATTCAATTAAGGGTAAGAAGCAAAAGATAATCATAACTCCAATTAAGAATAAACTGTTATAGGATTAGATAATAATAATTTCAATTAAAGATGAGCAATTATGAAAATATAGCATGGGGATAGAAGAGGTAAAATCTTCAGTTAAGTCAAATCGTGGTGAAGTAGACAGTAAGGGTGAATCCTAAAACAATTATCTCTAATCAAAGCATGTGGAGGTGAAACTAGCAAATAAGAACTCAAACGTATCAATAACAACGTCGTACATGGTGAATATAAGGACCGAAGAACCTTAAAAGGCCAACTACCCACAAATAAGTCCGAGCACGCACTCGTCACCTCGCGTACACGGACTACAATCAACGTAGAAGGCTCAAATTCTAAGGGGTAGTTCCTCCACACAAGGTTAGGCAATATACTTACCTCATAGAAGACAACCTGCTACTCTAAACTAAACTCCTTAGGTGAAAAAACCTTCGGACGACTCAAATATAATCAAAATAACTTCAAAAAACAAATAAAACTCATAAGGAATTATTCTAGATCATAAAGTCACAATCTATAAAATAAATCTAGAAATCGACCCAAATATGGACCCCAGACCGCACCTCGGGACCCAGCAAAATTTACAAAATCCGAACAACCATTCCATTACGAGTCCAACCATACTAATTTCATCAAATTCTCATACCAAATCGATTTTCAAACACAATTATTCTCTTTAGAAATGTTTTGGATAAAAACCCCCCAATTCTCCAATCAAAACATGGATTAATTCAAAAAACGAACTTCTGTAACAAAATTAAAATTAAATTATACTTAGATACTGACCTACATGAATGGACGAGAAGAACGCCGGGAAAAGCACCTCAATCGGAGCTCTAGAACTCAATATATGCTCAAAATACTAAAATGACGCAGTCTGATTTTTTTGTACTTAGGGACTTTCGCATTTGCAACAAAAATATCCGCACCTGCGCATTTCCAGCTGTCATTTGTGCTTTGGCAGATCATGTTTTCGCACCTGCAGCTCCGCAGATGCGGACCTGACTTCGCATCTGTGAAGCACCAGCACCAGCTCTCTTCTTCAACACTAAAATGAGCATCACTTCCTCGTACGATATCCAAATTCGACGATTCTTATTGCTATAGCTCTGTAATTACGGTACAGATCTAATTCTTCAATCAAAATAGAAATTGGAGCTCATTTTCTTAATATTGTTCCATTTACGCTCTGAGTAACAACGCTGAAACATAAAAAATGAGCGCAACACAATCCAAACCTATCTAACTCACCCGAGCCCCTTGGGACCCCGTACGAACATACCAATAAGTTCAATACCCTAACACGGACCAGCTCGAGGCCTCAAAGAGCATCAAACCAAGACAAAACTACAAATCACACCATGAATCGAGCTTATCATAATGGAGTCAAATTTTGTAGACAAGTCCTAATTGTCATAACGGAGTCGTTCCATCTCTCGAAATCGCATTATGACCCCGGTATCACCAAAGTCAACTACTGGTCAAACCTCTCCACGTTCCGAACTTCAACTTTTCCAACTTTCGCCGAAATGCTTTAAATCACCCTACTGACCTCCAAATCCAATTTCGGACGCACGCCTAAGTCCAAAATCACCATATAAAGCTGTTGAAATCATCTAAAACCCATTCCGGGGCCGTTTACACATAAGTCAAATTCCGGTCAACTCTTGCCGCTTAAGCTTCCAAAACTTGAATCCTTCTTTCGATTTTTCTACGAATCCTCTGGTAACTTAATTAAACCACCCACGCAGGTCGATATACATAATATGTAGCTGCTCAATGCCTTATGCCTCCGAACGAAACTTTAATTCTCAAAATGACTGGTCGGGTTTTTACAACATCATGTTGGGATACTAATGCCCTCAAACTACTGAGAAAAGTGCAGATGTTAAAAATGCCTAGTCGGATCATTACATCCTCTCGCACTTAAACATACATTCATCCCCGAACATGCCAGGAGTCATTCGAAAGCTATCAAATCATGGTGTAACCTTAGCATGCACATAACGGGTGGTGATCCCACGTCACCCCGCTCCATACAAATTTTCCAACACAACATAACTAGAGATCCTTACTTTAACCTTGGTCCTTAACCTTAGAACCCAATCTCCAACATCTAGAATTCATTACAACACTCGAATCTCACATCTACCCACGGTATAAGTCTAAACAAGTGATGCCAAGATATAACCGTAACCAATGATGTAATCACATGATATACCCAATCACTCGGATACTTAAAGCAGTAACTGCTGACAACTATGGCTACCCAAAACAAATTCGGTACTGGTAGTAAATCTCATATAAAAAAAACCTTGTTCAAAACCCTCGTAAATTGTGGATGATGAAAGAAACACGCAGAATCTATTAACAACTCATATGATCAATAAGCCAAGAAGTTCACTTGTCCGACCAAGGCCATTGCCCAAATCCTTAACGGAAATATGATATCATTCTTCCAAACATTCCTTATCCCAATAGTACAAATCTCAGTTCTAGAAACCTCATCTCAGTTAATAGAAGCAGCCCAATCGACAAGTCTCGCCAAAAACCATATGGAGCCCCACACAAAGCGGTCTGGTACACCAACAAGTAATAATTCAGACATGACAAATAATAGTAAGAAGTTAAATAAGGAGGCTACTAAGCAAGTTAAGGAGGCAGGGTAATTTTAACATTTTTTATATGAACAATTTTCAACAAAGTGAAAGCAAAAATACACGAAGTAAGCATCAGGTGTTATATTTCATCACAGTACAGTTGCGTGTGCAACACGACCCCATCATATCAATCCACATAGGTTACCCATCGAGCCATAATACTCGTGCTCACTGATCATATCTCCGTCAACATCAAGCACAATAGAATAACTGTGGGTAACTTATTAGTGACAAACAATACTGAGAAGGACAAGGAAAACTATGGTGCAATAAGCAAATCAACATCACGAAGGCCATCTTGTTAATAATGCCATGAGGCCAAAACTACATCATAATATGCATGCAAAGAATCATGTAGCCCTCACAACCCGTCATAGCTTAAGAGAGAAAGACATATCATGGACCAGGGCACAAATAGAATTTATTCCGCCCGGTGATATACCTGTGGTAACAGTTGCATAAGAGCAAGCAAATCCGATCCGATACAGAATACACACCCTCATTAGGCTCTCAAAATAATTCCCAAACTAGATTCCGATCATTCCCGATAAGGAAAATAACCTTCCACAAGCTCATAACAACCTTTCCATAACACATACCATCAACCACCCAATCCTCCACATTCCTTCACAAGTTGCAATCAAGGAATAGTCTTCCAATGAGAACGTCCAGTCTCTGAACCTCTTGTATACCACAATTTCCATACTGGATCTCAACACCGCTACTCAAATAGCTGATGTGTCATTCATACTTCATCATCTTACTGAAAAATACCCACAAGTCAAAACACAATGTGCCCGCCAACAGGCGAACTCTCCTTTGGTGGGAACAAATAATGCCAAGAAAACCTTAAACACCTGAAATCGTCTGTGTCTTCAAGAACTCATCTCATTTACTCCAAAACTAAACCGCAACAAATATACCCACTTTTATTAGACCTTTTGCGAACCCAAAATTGTTTCCTTTACCTCCTCAGTACTGCAATGTATAATCCACAATGTTATATAAATGCCACAAGTCTCGACACCATCCAATGTAAATCTCAGTTTCAGCCATATACAAATCCTGAAAATTCCCAATTGCTACATATAAATCTTTAATCCATTAGAACCCTTCTTAAGAGTCTTCCACTCGACTCAAATCTCAATTGAACTGAGCAAACGGACCAAATGACTTGTGCCCCATTAACACAACAACACCCAAGGATGTAATCCAAACTCCTAAGTAACCGAGCGAATTCCTACTCCATGCACACTACATCCTTCACGAATAACCACTCAAGTCATTTCATGATTCCCATTGTAACGACCCATAGAATCCTAAACCAAAACGATGCCCTGCTAGATCCCCATGTTGTTATAGCTGTAGAAATTCTTTGGTTCGGACCTCTTAGGAGTGAAACGTACCCTCAGACTTAGAGGAAGAAATATTCGCGAGGGAATGAAAATCTGCAGTCCACTATGCGATCGTATAACAGGTATGCAGACCGCATAATGGATGCAGAGTGGGTCAGTCTGCTGACCATTTTGAGGGCAACTATGCAGCCCAAAATGCAATCGCATTTTGGGTATGCGGGCCACATAGTTCATCGCATCCTTGCATTCGAGTTTTGCGGAGCATTATGCGGCCGCATAATTGTTATGTGGTACATTATGCGACCGCATAACAGGTATGCGAATCGCATAGTTTCTGCGTACCTGGGCAGCCCACATTTATTTTTTATCCCAGTTGAGGCCAGTTATGCGGCAGGTTTGCGGACCGCATAACAAAAATGTGATCGTATTTTGGACCGCAAACCTGCGTCGAGGCACCCATTTTCTTAATTAAAAACCCAACCCCCATTTCTTTAAAACACCTATCTTGGGACACTTTTCAACATTTTTCCTAATGTCTAGAGTGAGAGAAAGGGGCCTTAGAGTGAGAGAGTGACCCTCATCCATCTCTCTTCAATCCTTGCTTGAAATTTTGAAGATTATCAAGGAAAGAAACATAGGTCTTCATCTTCAAGGTAAGAATATATACCGTATCCCTAAATATTGAAACTCATACTGAAAATATGTGATTAATAAGAGGGTCCATGGGTATAAGGGTTATTTTCCTTGCATGCATGTGATAATGTAATCCTAAACTATATGGGGAAGTGTTAAAACAAAGGTAGAATAAAATAAGGAATGGGTTGGAGTAATCTTTCACTAAAAAGGGACCATGCAACCTTAATGAACACATAATGTTTGATATAATGCTCAAGTGATCTAGGGTCATAATCATTATCCCTAATTTCGGGTTCAATTGTGCTACATTGTGAAATAGATTAAAGGTGCAAAAGGCTCCGACAATTGTGATAGAAATTAAGGGAAAACCCCAATTAAGGTATGTATGGCTAACTCTAATCTCCATAGGATGAACTTATTGGTATTCAAATACCGGGTATGAATCCATTGCTTGATTCTCTAAACAATTGATGGTTTCAATGTGTTAAATTTGGGAAGCTTCTGTTTCCATATGGTTCTAAAGTGCTACCATGTCACTATGTTACTTTAAAATGTAAATTTTTATTATCGTGCTCTTTTATTTATTATGTGTACGAATCCTTATATGTTGGTTCTAGTTGTTATGGTGGATGATTATATGAAAAGGTTAAAGAGAGGAATGTAACACAAATGGTTATATATGCCCAAGTTCCAACAACTGTACGATAAATGATGGATAAAGGAATGTGAATCGAATAATTAAAATTGATATGGTTATGTCCCAAAGTGATATGGCTTAGCCGATCGGGCCAAGAACGGAATCCATGCTGTACACATGGTGGTAGTTGCCTCGAAAGTATGATATTGGTAATGTATCACTATGTCAAGTGAGATGGCTTAGCCGATCGGGCCGAGATCGGACTCCGTGTCAAAACGACACGGTGGTAATATGAATTATGATGTTGATGATGTCTCACTTGGGATGGATTAGCCGGTATGGCTGACACCGGACTCCGTGCGAAAACTACACGGTGGTACTATAATATCGTGGCACTTGGCTTTAAAGGACTGGTATCCAAAAGATGGAATAACGGAATAAGAAACCATGGTGACTCTTGTTTGTGTGCCTCCTATTTATGTAAAATGTTATCTGATGCCTCTAATTGCATTACTACATGTTTGTTGTTTATTCTATCTAGAGTAGAGTTTGTTCATACATACTTGTTATATTCGATGGTACTAACATCCTTTTTTTCGGGGGCGCTACATCTTCTTATGGATGTAGGTGGATCTGTAGTTGGTAGCACTAATCAACAATAGTGGTGCCTTCTTCTCCTCCTTATTTCAGCAGTTCTGGTGAGCCTCATTTCCTCTCGGGGATGCGTATAAAATGTGTTGCTCCCCTTTTGTATATGTTGTTCTATTTTGAGGTATTGCTGAGGCCTTGTCGCCGGCGGAACCATGTTCACCTTTTTTATCTTAGAGGCTCCGTAGACACTCATGTGGGTTATGTAGGTTGTTGGGTAAATTTGTAACTGTAATCCCATCTCATCAAGAATGTAATTAGCATGTATGATTTGACCTATGTTTTTTTGGAAATCAGTGTATAAGAAGGAAAGGATCAATATTATGAATGTACGCTTTAATTTATTATCTGCTAACTCAGTAAACGATGTTATAACAAAATCACGGGGCATAAATGAAACGGGTAGGAAAGGCTATCAGGCTGGTTTCGCCGGATTCACTCGGTTAAGCGCCGGTCGCGTCCCCCAAAGTTGGGGCGTGACAAACTTGATATCAGAGCCTAAGGTTTTAAAGAGTCCTAGTATGTCTAGTAGAGCCCTTCTTATTAGTGTGTTGTCGAGCACATCTATATTTAGGGGGTTGCTTGGACATTTAGGAATGATACCCTTCATCGTTATTCTATATCGTGTGATGGAGTGAAAAGTGAGGTTGCTTCTCTCTAACTCGTGCATTGTTTTAACTTTTAGTTAATGAAACCCAGGAAGAAAGCGCGACTCGGCCAAGAGGCCAATGCCACCCAGGAGTGGCCATTAATTCCCAATTTGATGATATATGTGAGAATAATTCCCCAACTATGAATCTTCCTGATTCCTCCACTCCAGGCTGGACCATCCCAGTTCCTACTCCTGCGGAGGGTGCCACAATCCCTCCCACTGATATTCATGATCCTCCTCCAGCCCCAACTTCCGGTCCCGGTATTTCTGATGTGGATCTTAGGGGAGCTATTCAGATGCTGACACAACTGGTGGCTTCTCAGACCCAGAGGTCAAATATTGCCCGTACTTCCTCTAGCGGGCAAGGATATTCTTCCGGTTCTAGGGTTAACAGGTTCCTTTAGTTAGCCCCTCCACACTTCACAGGTACCGACCCCGAGGATGATCCTCAAGATTTCATTGATCAGATGCACAAGACCCTACGAGTTTTGCGGGCTACCAAAATAGAGGGAGTAGATCTGGCCTCCTATCGTCTGAAAGAGGCAGCATATTCCTGGTTTGAGATGTGGGAGGATTCTCATGAGGTGGGGAGCCATCCGGCGAGGTGTAGTGAGTTCGCAGATGCCTTCATAGACCATTTTTAAACATTTTCCCTAATGTCTAGAGTGAGAGAAAGGGGCCTTAGAGTGAGAGAGTGACCCTCATCCATCTCTCTTCAATCCTTGCTTGAAATTTTGAAGATTATCAAGGAAAGAAACGTAGGTCTTCATCTTCAAGGTAAGAATCTATACCTTATCGCTAAATATTGAAACTCATACTGAAAATATGTCATTAATAAGAGGGTCCATGGGTATAAGGGTTATTGTCCTTGCATGCATGTGATCATGTAATCCTAAACTATATGGGGAAGTGTTAAATCAAAGGTAGAATAAATAAGGAATGGGTTGGAGTAATCTTTCACTAAAAAGGGACCATGCAACCTTAATGAACACATAATGTTTGATATAATGCTCAAGTGATCTAGGGTCATAATCATTATCCCTAATTTCGGGTTCAATTGTGCTACATTGTGAAATAGATTAAAGGTGCAAAAGGCTCCGACAATTGTGGTAGAAATTAAGGGAAAACCCCAATTAAGGTATGTATGGCTAACTCTAATCTCCATAGGATGAACTTATTGGTGTTCAAATACCGGGTATGAGTCCCTTGCTTGATTCTTTGAACAATTGATGGTTTCAATGTGTTAAATTTGGGAAGCTTCTGTTTCCATATGGTTCTAAGTTGCTACCATGTCACTATGCTACTTGAAAATGTAAATTTTTATTATCGTGCTCTTTTATTTATTATGTGTACGAATCCTTATATGTTGGTTCTAGTTGATATGGTGGATGATTATATGAAATGGTTGAAGAGAGGAATGTAACACAAATGGTTAGATATGCCCAAGTGCCAAGAACTGTATGATAAATGCTGGATAAAGGAATGTGAATCGAATAATTAAAATTGATATGGTTATGTCCCAAAGTGAGATTGCTAAGTCGATCGGACCGAGAACGGACTCCATGTTGTACACATGGTGGTAATTGCCTCAAAAGTATGATATTGGTAATATCTCACTATGTCAAGTGAGATGACTTAGCCGATCGGGCCGAGATCGGACTCCGTGTGAAAACGACACGGTGGTAATATGAATTATGATGTTGATGATGTCTCACTTGGGATGGCTAAGCCGGTATGGCTGAGATCGGACTCCATGTTAAAATGACACGGTGGTATTATAATATCGTGACACTTTGCTTTAAAGGACTGGTATCCAAAAGATGGAATACCGGAATAAGAAACCATGGTGACTCTTGTTTGTGTGCCACCTATTTCTGTAAAATGTTATCTGATGCCTCTAATTGCATTACTACATGTTTGTTGTTTATTCTATCTAGAGTAGAGTTTGTTCATACATACTTGTTATATTCGATAGTACTAACGTCCCTTTTTTTGGGGGGCGCTAAATTTTCTTATGGATATAGGTGGATCTGTAGTTGGTAGCAATGATCGACAATAGTGGTGCCTTCTTCTCCTCCTCCTTACAGCAGTTCTGGTGAGCCCCATTTCCTCTCGGGGACGCGTATAAAATGTGTTGCTCCCCTTTTGTATATGTTGTTCTATTTTGAGGTATTGCTGAGGCCTTGTCGCCGGCGAAACCATGTTCACCTTTTTTATCTTAGAGGCTCCGTAGACACTCATGTGGGTTATGTAGGTTGTTGGGTAAATTTGTAACTGTAATCCCATCTCATCAAGAATGTAATTAGCATGTATGATTTGGAAGACCTATGTGTTTTTGGAAATCAGTGTATAAGAAGGAAAGGATCAATATTTTGAATGTACGCTTTGATTTATTATCTGCTAACTCAGTAAATGATATTATAACTAAATCACGGGGCGTAAATGAAACGGGTAGGAAAGGCTAAAAGGCTGGCTTGGCCGGGTTCACTCGGTTAAGCGTCGGTCGCGTCCCCCAAGGTTGGGGCGTGACAAACTTGATATCAGAGCCTAAGGTTTTAAAGTGTCCTAGTATGTCTAGTAGAGCCTTTCTTATCAGTGTGTTGTCGAGCACATCTATATTTAGGGGGTTGCTTGGACATTTAGGAATGATACCCTTCATCGTTATTCTATATCATGCGATGGAGTGAAAAGTGAGGTCGTTTCTCTCTAACTCATGCATTGTTTTAACTTTTAGTAAATGGAACTCAGGAAGAAAGCGCGACTCGGCCAAGAGGCCAATGCCACCCAGGAGTGGCCATTAATTCCCAATTTGATGATATATGTGAGAATAATTCCCCGACTATGAATCTTCCTGATTTCTCCACTCCGGGCCGGACCATCCCAGTTCCTACTCCTGTGGAGGGTGCGACAATCCCTCCCACTGATATTCATGATCCTCCTCTAGCCCCAACTTCCGGTCCCGGTATTTCTGATGTGGATCTTAGGGGAGCAATTCAGATGCTGACGCAGCCGGTGGCTTCTCAGGCCCAAAGGTCAAATATTGCCCCTACTTCCTCTAGCAGGCAAGGATATTCTTCCGGTTCCAGGGTTAACAGGTTCCTTCAGTTAGCCCCTCCACACTTCACAGGTACCGACCCCGAGGCTGATTCTCAGGATTTCATTGATCAGATGCACAAAACCCTCCGAGTTATACGGGCTACTAAAATAGAGGGAGTATATCTGGCCTCCTATCGTCTGAAAGAGGCAGCATATTCTTGGTTTGAGATGTGGGAGGATTCTCATGAGGAGGGGAGCCATCCGGCGAGGTGTAGTGAGTTTGCATATGCCTTCATAGACAATTTCTTGCCCACCGTGACTAGGGAAGCCCGTGCTTCAGAGTTTGAGATCTTCAAACAAGGTAGTAGAAGTGTGTGGGAGTATCATATGGAGTTTGTGCTCCTTTCCAAGTATGTTGTTCATATGATGCCTATTGTGGAGGCTAGAGTTCGTCGATTTGTGCAAGGCCTTGGTCTCTTGGTTATCGATGAAGCGGCCACAACTGCTCTACATTCTAACATAAATTATGGGAAGATTGTGGGATTCGCCGAGGATACAGAGGCTCGAAAGTTGAAGCTAAAGATGGATCGAGAAGGTTGTAGTAGGGCCCAATCAGCGGGCAACCTGGGGGTTCATTTGGAGGTGGGAAACCAATTCCTCGGGAAGGGTCAACAAGACCATCAGGGCACAATCATATGTAGGGAAGTCATTTTGGGCCTAGTCCAGGCAGTAGGAGGTTCCACCAGCAGGGTCGATCAAAAGGGAGATTCCACCAGTAGCGGAGGGCCCTATGCCCTAAGTGTAGGAGGTTTCATCCGGGGCCCTGTTACATGGATATGCCAGTATGTTATGGGTGTGGGATGAGAGGCCATATTCAGAGAGAGTGTCGTGCATCCAGCCGGGGTGCAGGCAGGGGCACCGCCCATTCATCCATTTCTTCAGCTACTACATCTTCAGCACACCCTCCATCCCCAGGCTCTCTAGCATCAGCAGAGCGTATTGCAGCTAGGGGTGGTCACGGGGTCCGGGAGGACCTAGCCGGTTCTATGCCCTGAGCGGTCGGCAGAGTGCAGAGGCTTCTCCAGATGTCGTCACAGGTATTTTGACTGTTCAATCCCATGATGTGTATGCCCTTATTGATCCCGGATCTTCTTATCCTATGTCACTCCTTATGTTGCTTCAAGCGTTGGAATAGAACCAGAACATCTTTATGAGTCGTTCTCCGTATCTACTTATTATGGCCATGCGGGTCTATAAGGACTGTGTTGTAAGGGTGTGTGGTCGGGATACCACGACCGATCTTATTGATCTAGGAATGATTGATTTGATGTAATAATGGGAATGGATTGGCTTTATTCATGCTTTGCAAAACTCGACTGCTGAACTAGAATTATGAGGCTTGAGTTTCCTAATGAGCCAACCGTTGAGTGGGATGGGAATAATATTATGCCGAGAGGTAGGTTTATTTCCTGTCTTAAGGCCTCAAACATGATCAAAAAGGGTGTATCTATCATTTGGTTCGAGTTGCAAACACCACCTTTGAGGTGCCTGCTCTTGATTCCGTGCCCATTGTGAATGAGTTCCCTGATGTCTTTCTGGAGGAGCTCCATGGGATCCCTCCATACAGGGAAATTGATTTCGGGATTGATGTATTGCCGGTCACGCAACCGATATATATTCCACCCTTTAGGATGGCACCAGCGGAATGGAAGGAGCTAAAAGAGCAACTGAAGGATTTGCTAGAAAAGGGTTTCATCCGACCAAGTGTGTCTCCTTAGGGCGCACCAGTTCTCTTTGTCAGGTAGAATGATAGTTCTATGCGAATGTGTATTGACTACCGACAACTCAACAAACTCTAAAGCGATCAGCAGTGTAAAGAAAAAATGAATAGTATCCTCTTAGAGTTAGATCTTGATGGGGAAATCACAACTATTCTACCTGGTGGGGGTGCCCATGTGACTCGTGATGGGCGTTTGATTATTCTAAGTCGAGATTGCAGTCTTCACGATGTCTACAGTCAACATTCTTTCTTTAGTTCATTTTGTAGCCAATATGTTTTATACAAAAAGGAACCCATGGAACGATAGGAAATCCGTTTTTTAGAGAGCCAATGCCTTAAGACAAACCCTAATAGCAGTTGTCGCCTACTTCACTGAGTTGTGGTTTTAAAAAGAAGATTCAGCTTGGTATACTCCATCAAGAGAAATGCATATCTATGTATAGAAAGCAAAATAGAAATTGTATACAGCTGCTTACGCTTTCCTAAGGATTCTAAGGCCCGATCACCCGTCAAAGAAATATCCTTAGGTATTAAGTCTACAGCTCCGTAGCTTGTGTCGCCTACGTAGGGTAGAAAAGAAAGCTTTGCATAAACATCTCAATGTACAAGATAAAAGAATGATGGGAAGAATCGACGAGGCGAGTGTTCTCGAAGAGAAAATCGTGATGGAAAAAGCGTGAGGAGAATTCTAAACTCGAGATATGCAAAATAAAAAGACTCCCTGGGAGATGGTATTCTTTGTTTTAGGTCGTGATAGATTTTTCTATCGATTGAAGTTATTACACTGGCTGATTAAATCTCTTCCTAACGCATTTAGGGGCTGTGAAGAGAGCCCAGTTCCAGGCCCTCTTTTAGAAAGAAACAAATGGTACAAAAAGAGGGCTTGGGGGTATATATACTATACAAATTGATGATGGTTTATCATCATCAAAACAAAGATCAGTCTAGGTTGAGATGAATGGAAGATGCTTCTGGAAATAGTTTTTGATAGGGTCTATCTTAGCTCGAAGGAAAGAACAACCAAAGTGTCACCCCCAAAGAATATGGATTCAAATCAGTTAGTATTTGACAAAGAACCTAACAGAATTTAACAAGCAATAACCGGAATAAAAGATTTCCAAAATGGTGTCAACCGGTAATAGAATGTAGCTAGATAACTGATGCAACATCATCCAAAATATGTGGGATGGAGTTCATGGTACACTAACTTAACCTTCAAGGTCAGATAGTGCTACAGTGAACATCAATCCACTATCTAGGTCAAAATTAGCCTTACGAACTACTAACACTATTATTCGCGTAGCCCTTTGTTTGTGTTATTTCATCATAGGGTGTTGGAACTTGCTTCTTAGCGATACGTGGGAAGAGAATTTATCTATTCGTCCCCCCCGACTTCAATTACAAACTCTTACTTCTCGGTCTAACTTGGACTAATCCCTTAGCAGGCAAGAAATTTGTACTAACCGGACATAAAGTAAGTTTCCACTCACTACCAAAGCGTTGTCGCACCTGTACTATTTTTGGCTTAATGAGGTTTTAGTCCTTATGAGGGCACCCCCTAGCAAGATTCAATCCTAAGGGTCAATAAATCCTTTAAAACTAGTGAAAATAGTCGTCACAGTCTGAGTTCCTGCTTTCAACGAGACTTTCTTAGCTTGTCAAACTTTCTCTCCTTCGCTAGGAAAGTTATCCGGTAAGCAAGATCTTTGATTGATGTGCTTGAATATTTTTGATCAATGGTAGCTGCTTGGAGCTTTCTCTATACCTTAATTAACTGCCCCGCTCTTAGCTCAGGTGTCCCTTGTTTGCTCTTGGATTGGACTAAGCGGCAATCCTTACTGTGGAAGCAGACCTTGTCATTCTTCTCCTTCAATGCCAGTGGATAAGTACACTAGGGCTGGAATGCTCTTCTATCATGTATGTGGATTACTTTTTCGATTACCTGATTGCACTAGTCTCATAGCCCTCTCTTTAGCATCCCGCCATTCCTTGTTAACACAGGAAATCTAACTCATTCTAAGGTAGAGCTCTTAGAGTCCTACTTAAAGTGAAAGGTAGTTCTTTAGTTAAAGCAAGAAGAGCGGAAACTGAGAGAAGAACCTATGTTCTTACGCAGGATGGGAATAAAGGCTACTAAGAGTGGAACTCACGACCTAAGTACTAAGTAACCTTAGAATGGGGATGCCAATCTTATACAGAAAATACCGTTATCTCAAGTAACCTTGCAGGGGGGCTGCGTATAGCATTCTAAGATCTCAATACGAGAAAGAAATCTGACTTATAACCTCACTACAGTGGCTTGTAGACTTGCTCTGCTGCGGAAAGCTCAAGTGAAAACCTATTAGAACTGTGGGCCTCATTTGTCAACTCTTTCCAAAGCAAGGGAGCATCGCTATAATCACTTATGTAATTTTTTTATGTAATAACCCTCCTTTTGAATTCCTAGGTTGTAACCTTTATAGCGATATCGCATCAAAAAAGATATTTCGATCAGAAAAAGGGAAAGAAAGACCGGCCACATTAATACAAAACATACAAGAAAGTTTCTAGACTCCGTACGGAAAGACAGAAGCTGACAATTTGTAAAGTAAATCAGGCCAGCAACTTTGCTCAGCATTTTCTGCCGATTGTCAGCTTGTTCAGCTGACCTCAGAGGATTCCTATCACCCGGCAAAACATGTTTATTCTAGGCGGCGATTAAAGTCTCTTTCCCAGTGTCAGGCTACTCCAGAAGATCAATAGTCAAGCCCAATTGCTTCCCTTCCAGTCGATTCCTCAAATTCTGGATCCTGCTCTCAGCTTCGTCGATCCTCTCAAGTTTCTTATCCTGTTGAAGGCTTATGAATCGTTTTCCCCAAAAGATCGAGCATACCTCATCTCAGTTCAATCTTTTCATGAACCTGAATCATTTGTTGAAGCCTCCAATCATTCTTGCTGGAGAGATGCTATACAGGAAGAAATCAATGCCCAGGAAAAAAATAATAAGACTTAGTCTCGTTGTCTGCAGGGAAAGAAGCCATTGGCTGTAAGTGGATTTACAAGATGAAGCATAAAGAAGATGGCTCAGTAGATAGATCCAAGGCTAGATTAGTAACTAAATAATTCCTTCAAGAATATTTAGTCGAACCCCTTTAGAGATAGGGAAAACATTTACTTCAGGTTGCAAAACACCATTCTTGGCATTCTTGCCTTGTCTGCAATCAAAAGGTGGCCTTATTTCAATTTGACGTGAAGAATAGAATTCCTTTAAACAACATAAGGGAAGGGGGCAAGAATAAGTTTCTATTCAGCCTCCTCCAATGCCAGGCTTCTCTTCTCAGAGGAATCCTAACTTTGTATGAAAGCTCAAGAAAGCGATTTATGTTACGGGCTCCGGCAATCTAAAACAGGCACCAAGAGCTTGGTTTGAAAGGTGACAGCATCATGTATAAGAGCTGAAATAGGAGTAGAGGAAGGAGCCGGCTTTCAAATAAGTAAATCGGATCATTCAATGATTATAAGGAGGTCGACATAAGGTATTGTCCTTCTTCTGCTTTATGTGGATGACATTGCTTTCTCTAGTAATGACTTAGCTTCGATAAATGAGCTTAAGAGAAGATTAAGAACCCAGTTTGATATGAAAGATTTAGGAGACTCAAAGTCTCTTATGGAGATTAAAGTGATGAGGTCGAAAAGATTTTTGGAACCCAGTGCAAGTATTCATTGGATTTATTGTCAAAAGATGGTCTTTCTGCATGCAAACCGGAAAAGATCTAAAATTAGCCACAAATGGAAGAGAGCTATTGGATGACCCATCTACTTGCAAAGACACTTGTTGGGACTCTTTTCTACCTGACTAATTATCGCCCAGACATTGCTTACACTTACAATATAGGAGGGAGTGGTCAACCGATTTTTATATGGACAAGCCGAGATCATCTCACTTAGAAGTTGCTTTTCGTATTTTGTGATACATCAAAACCTCACCGGGAAGAGATTGATTCTTGTTTACGTCATCCTCTCTTCAGCTGTCATGTTACTATTATACTGATTTCACTAAGGCAGTAGATTATTTTGACTGGATTTCGAACATCGTCCCCATGCCCCAGAGGGATGGACATGTTCGCGTATGCATCTATTTTTGAAATATCAATAAAGCATGTTCCCAAAGATGATTTTCCTCTGCCGAACATTGATTTTCTTATGGACAAGACTATTGTGAAAGTATGCCTACTACTCTTTTATGACGATCCGAAATTCTCGTCGTCGGCTTCCTCGAGGTAGAGTTCGTTTTGTAATAGGAGCCCCGCTGGGCTTTTATGGAGCTTGGCCTGCTTTTCCATTAACTCACCATTTGGTGATTTGGTTCGTAGCAGCCCAAGTATATCCAGGAGTTCCTTTTACACGCTATGCTATCCTCGGTGACGATATCGTCATCAGAGATGAGCGGGTGGCTGAGCGTTATCGCGAGCTAATTTTGCCGCTGAATGTTCCATTTTTGTTAGAGAAATCGTTAGTATCATTAGTTGGTGCTTTGGAGTTTGCTAAGCGGTTCTTCGTACGTGGAGTGACTAAGGACCTTTTTCCTATCTCCTGTCACATGTTAAGATCCTTAGTTAGTTCCATATCCCTTGTTCCTGTAATGATGGCTATTATGTCTAAGGCTCTTTCATTGTCATATCGTTTACGGGAAGCTGGGTACCGGGTGTATACTCGACGCATAGCGCCTCCTAGGAGACACTAGAATCGGCATTTCCTCGTCTTTCACTCACCGAACGGTGTGTGTCCTCTCCCTTTTTAGATATGGTTAAGCGCAACCACTGGTAAACACTTAACCTCTTATCAACAAGGTATGGTGAGGGGACCTGATTAGGCTATTGACCCCTCGATTCCCGAGAAACTCAGTGATCTCGATGTTTTTTGAAGCCTGGTCAGAGTACGACTGGTTAGGGGGGCATGGGTTTTGTCCAAATTGATGAAGTCCATTCTCTCTTACCGGTCTTGGTATTACATTATCGTGGAGGAAAAAACACTCCCATTAAGGCGCTACTTAGCCCGTAGGTTGTGCCACTGATGACTAAGCATACAAAGAAATTATATCATTTTTATAATAACTAATAACGGCGGAGTCTTCCGGTGTTACGACCTGGTGCTCTCTTATGAAGAGCCAAAAGCTCTTGACATAGGGAGGTTTGGTCCAGTCTGTTCACCTTAATTTGTGCCCTATTTGAGACTAAAGCAGGCGGGGTGGCGACCTCGTCTTAAGATAAGATATAGGCAATAAGACTTTAAGCGCGCCTGAGCGTCTTTGCCACTAGATAATACCGGGGACGAAAGTCTCTGGGGGGGGGGG
>ML296069.1:0-70248 GCA_005239495.1 Nicotiana undulata | reverse complement strand
CCCCCCCCCCCCCCCCAAAAGTATTTTTCCACGCGGTGATCTTTATTTGAAATAAGAGCCGCTAAGGTTTTTCCCTTTTGAATGTATTTACCCCTATGAACCTAATGCATACAAGTCTTTCTGTTTGTTGGAAGGCTTAAACATAATACATAACCAAAGGAATTCTTATAGTGTATCCATTACCTGATAAAATGATCTTTTCCGATAAAAAAATGATATTTCCCTTGTGTTCATCTATAGCGGAAACCCCCAAATCTAGGGCTTATGGTCTTAAGTTCTAACCCAGTTCCAACAATGCATTTCTCGACACATCATCGGTAGGGAAAACCGGAATTGCTTGACGTTGTATACTCAATAAGGGATCATTATGCTCATTATGCTCCTAAATACAACAAGCCCGATTCGCATCATTATGCTCAATAAAAGGAATGAGGGAAGCTAAAATAAAAAATATTGGATGGAAGGGAAAATTGGAAGATGAATCTTTTCCCCAGAGTTGGAACAACTTGTTCTTCCTGACCCGATTCAACGCCAAACAATTTCTTGTCCCTACCATAAAGTATTCATATTTCCTGAAGAAAGCATCTGTTCCTTGATCTCTAAGATATTTCATAAAACTCTGTATGGATCCTCAATCACAAATCCTTGCATGAATATGGGTTGTTCTCGAGAGGCTATGAAGACCTGCCAATTGAATGAATCGTAACACTCGTAATGATCGACTTTACAAAGATTCCATTTGATTCCGGAAGCTCGTAGAATTGGTCCGGCATAATTCCCAAACTTAAGAAGTTGGGGCGTGCACGCCATCCCCTGACATGCCTCCGATTTCTGAAAGTGAATTCGTTTTCAATTATCCTAAGCCGGACTATCATTCATTGGTTAGGGTTAGGGAAAAAAGCTAGCTGGAAGTAATCTCTTCTTCTCAGTGAAAGCTAAAGGCCCTGGTATAGTAGCAGTGTGGTGCGTGCTCTCTTTATTCTGTAGATGCGCTCCTGGGAAGGGAATCCAGAAATTTTGATGTAGATCGATCAATCCACAATAAAAACAAATACACATTGCCTTGGATAGATGATTTGTTCGATCAATTGCAAGGTGCTAGATTCTTCTAAATAATTGATTTGCAATCCGGCTATCATCAGTTAAAGATAAGGGAGCAAGATATTCCTAAAAAAGCTTTTAGAACTCGATATGGGCACTTTAAATTTTTGGTGATGTCCTTTGGGTTAACCAACGCCCCACCTGCTTTCATGGACCTTATGAATCGGGTCTTCAAGCCATTTCTTGACTTCTTTGTGATAGTATCATTGACGATATTCTTTTATATTCACGAAGTCGAGAATATCATGCCAATCACCTCAGGGCAGTCCTGCAAACTTTTCACTAGCACCAGTTATACACAAAGTTCTCGAAATATAAATTTTGGCTTGAATCTATTACCTTTTTGGGCCATGTTGTCTCCAGGAAAGGGATTAAAGTTGATCCCCATAAGATCACATCAGTGAGGGATTGTCCTAGACCTATAACCCCGACTGAAATTCGTAGTTTCCTAGGTTTAGCCGGATATTATAGGAGGTTTGTCGAAGGATTCTCTTTTCGCCTCCCCATTGACTAAACTGACGCAGAAAGTGGTCAAGTTCCAGTGGTCCGATGCTTGTGAAAGGAGTTTCCAGGAATTGAAATCGAGATTGACTTCGGCGCCAGCGTTGAACTTGCCAGAGGATACAGAGGGGTTTATGGTGTATTGTGATACTTCAAGGGTTGGTCTTGGGTGTGTATTAATGCAATATGGTAAGGTTATAGCATATGCTTCAAGGCAGCTTAAAAATCACAAAAAGAATTATCCGACTCATGATTTGGAGCTTGCAACAATTGTTTTTGCATTAAAGATCCGACGACATTATCTATATGAGGTCCACGTGGACGTGTTCACAGACCACAAGAGTCTTCAATATATATTCAAATAGACGGAATTAAACTTGAGGCAAAGAAGATGGCTGGAGTTGCTCAAAGTTTATGACATTGATATCTTATATCATCCAGGGAAAGCTAATGTGGTGGCAGATTCTCTTAGTCAGAAATCTATGGGTAGCTTGTCTCACTTGGAAGCAGGCCAAAGGCCCTTGGCTCGAGAAGTTCATCAGCTAGCCAGTCTGGGAGTTTGTCTTACGGCCTCTGACGAAGGGGATGTTATAGTACGTAATAGAGCAGAATCATCGCTTTTGGCAGAAGTCAAGGAAAAGCAATACAATGACCTAGTGTTGGCACGGCTAAAGGAGGCAATTCTTAATCATAGGACCACATCCTTTTTCCCTCGGCAGAGATGACGGTGTCTTACGGTGCCAATGGCGGTTTTGTGTCCCAGATGTGGATGACCTTCGGAAGAGGATAATGGCAGAGGCTCATAGTTCTAGGTACTCCGTACACCCCGGTTCTAAAAAATGTATCACGACCTCAAAGAAGTTTATTGGTCGAATAACATGAAGAGGGGTGTGGCGGACTTTGATGCAAAGTGTCCGAACTGTCAGCAAGTAAACGCCAAACATCAAAGGCCCGTTAGGTTGGCGCAGCTTATAGAAATACCAATGTGGAAGTGAGAGATGATCAATATGGATTTTGTGGTAGGATTACCCCGTACTCCGCGCAAGTTTGACTCAATTTGGGTAATAGTGGATCGGCCCACAAAGTCAGCGCATTTCTTGCCGGTTAAGTACACCGATACTGCATAATAATATGCACAGTTATATATCAAGGAAATAGTAAGGATCCATGTCACTCCAGCTTCCATTATCGCGTATCGAGGGGCCCAATTCACAGCTATGTTTTGGAAGAAATTTCAGCAAGATTTGGGGGCGCAGGTAAATCTCAGCACAACTTTCCACCTGCAGACTGTTGTGCAAGCAGAGTGGACCATCCAAACGCCCGAGGACATGTTGAGGGCTTGTGTGCTTGATTTTAAAGGTATTTGGGATGATCATTTTCCACTTATAGAATTTGCTTATAACAACAGCTTCCATGCTAGTATTTAGATGGCTCCATTGAAGGCTTTGTATTGTAGAAGATGTAGGTCGCCGGTTGGGTGGTTCGAGGTTGGAGATGCCAAACTATTAGGACCAGATCTCGTGCTTCAAGTTATGGAGAAGGTTAGAATCATAAAGGAGCGACTGAAAACTGTTCGGAGCCGTCAAAAATCATATTCGAATGTTCGTCGCAGGGATTTGGAGTTCCAAGAAGATGATTGTAACGACCCGGTGGGTCATTTTGAGTGTTAGCGCCACGATCCCCTAATAACTGCTTCTCCCATGCCATATTATGTTAATGGAATTTGTCGGAGCGTTGAGCGGTGAAATTCGGAGTGATTTTGGTCATATAGTCCTTTAAGGTGAATTTTAACCTTAGAAATTGGGCCGTAGCTAGAGCTGTGTGAGGACGGATCTGGAACGGAATTCCGTCGACTACGTTAGCTTAGTTGAGCGATTTCGGGGTTAGGAGCATGTTCGGAATGTGTTTTCGAGGTCGGTCGTAGATTTAGGCTTGAATTGGCGAAAGTTAAAATTTCGGCAATTTCGGCCAATAGGTGAGATTTTAATATCGGACTCGGAATGAAATTATGAAAGCGACAACATGTCCGGAGTGTCAGTTATGACTTGTGTGCAAAATTTGAGGTCATTCAGACGAGTTTTGACGTGTTTCAGCGTCGAATGTGAATTCTTGAAAATTCCTGGGTTATTAGGCTTGAATCTATGCATAATTTATGATTTTGATGTTATGGGATGTGTTTTTAAGACCTGACAAAGTTTGAATAAGGTATTCGGGTCAGTTGGTAAGTTTGGTTGAGGTCCCGGGGTTGTTTCACACGCTTAACGAGAGAGTTGGAAACTTAACAAAATTGCTGGACCAGTCTTTCTTCTGGTGTTTCGCACATGCGAGGGTTTTTCCGCAGGTGCGGCCGACCTAGTTGCAGGTGTGGTTGTTGAGTGGGGTGGCCAGAGGTCGCAGGTTCGACCGGGGTTCCGAGGCGCGGCACCGCAGGTGCGGCCCCAGGTGATCTTAAGTGATTCCTGCACCTGCGATAGAATTTTCCGTAGGTGCGGCACCTCACGTGCGGTTAAAGGGACCGCAGGTGCGAGATCCCTGTGTTGTTTATTCCAAAATCCGAGGGTTTGAAATTCATAAGTATAAATTTGTTTGAGAGCTCAGGAATTGGCGATTTTCAGTTGGTTTTGAAGAGAAGGATCATGGGTAGCGTTTTCTAATCCTAATTCATTGTTAGACCATTAACCCACATCGTTTTCCTTAATCTAATTAACAAAAATGGGTGAAAAACCATGGAAACTTGATGAAACACTCCCAACCAAAAATTTGAGAATTTAGGGAGTTTTTGACATCAGATTTCGATGATTCTTGTTCAAGTGAGTTCGTGAGTGAATGGGTGTCCGGAAAAAAATATAACTTTATCCGATTCCGAGACGTGGGCCCGAGGGGCGTTTTGGTCAAAATTTCTAGTTTCGCGTATTACCTTCGAATTAATTAGTTATTGTAATTTCTTGAAATGATATTTACCTTATGCAATCGAATTGATAGACTTGGGCCGCCTGGAGTTGGATACTCGTGGCAATAGCGTGATTATTGGTTGATTAGCACCGTCGAGGTAAGTGGCTTGCCTAATACTGCATTGGGAAATTTCCCTTAGGCATTTATAACTGATTTGTTTATATAAAAACCCCGTGTACGTGAGGTGACGAGTACGTGCACGGGCTATTTTCACCAATTCCATTGTTTCCTTCTATGACATTCTTCATCTTCAATTCCTATTATTGGTTTAACGGAGTAGTGACTTAAGATTTTATCAAGTCAAACAATTTAACCTGGTTTTCCACTCGTTACTATTACTTGAATCTGGTTTAACTACTTTACTCTATATTTGCCAACTGTTTTTCCTAAACTTTTGAATTACGCTATGTCTGAAATACGCCTTGCATTTCATATTTATATTGGGACTACGGGCTATGACCTGAGACTTTCCCTTGCATTGTATTGCATATTTACACTGGGACTGCGGGCTATGACCTGAGACTTTCCCTTGCATTGTATTGCATATTTATATTAGGACTGCGGGCTGAGACCTGAGACTTTCCCCTGCATTGCATCCCATATTTACATTGGGACTGCGGGTCGAGACCTGAGACTTTCCCTTGCATTGCATTGAATATTTACATTGGGCCTGTGTGATGAGACCTGAGACTTTCCCCTGCATTTCATTGCACGACTATGTAATGATTTATATGCTGTGCGGAACTGAGATTTAATACATTTGTTCTTTCCGGTTCACTTTACTTCCCGTTAATTATTACTGCTTTACTTAACTGTTAATTATATCTGTTTATTGTTTTGCAAACTCAGTAGAGCCGCAACTTGACCTCGTCACTACTTGACAGGGGTTAGGCTTGGCACTTACTGGGTACCGAATGTGGAGTACTCACGCCCTTCTGTGCATGTTTTTCCCATGTGCAGATCCAGGTATCGGCGCACTGTTCCGGAGTTAGTACAGTAGCAGATCTTTGGGAGACTTTGAGGTATTTCTGCAGCGTCCGCAAAGCTTCCGAGTCCCCCTCCTATCTTAGCATAGTTATAGTTCGTATATGAGACTACACTTTCATTTCCAGTTTTGTACATTGAGCCATAGAGTTTAGCTTGTGATGTTTTAGATATTCTGGGTCTGGGGCGAAGTAAGCTGTAAATGCCGAGCGGCATTGAGTATTAGTATTGTTTTATGTTATTTTCCTCTGTTTTGCCACGTGTACTCCTAATTCACTTGAATGTTTAGGCTTACCTAGTCGTTTAGACTAGGTGCCGTCACGAATCCGTTCGAAGGGAAAATTCGGTCGTGACAATGATTGGGTGTTCTTGAAGGTATCTCCCATGAAGATGGTCATGCGGTTTGGAAAGAAAGGGAAATTGAGTCCAAGGTATGTCGGGCCGTATAGAATCACTCAAAGGATAGGACATGCGGCATATAGGCTAGAGTTGCCCCCTGAAATGTCATTAGTGCACCCGGTGTTTCATGTGTCCATGTTGAAGAAAGTGGTTGGAGACCCGTCTGCCATCATGCCGGTTGAGATCATTGAGGTTAACGAAGAATGGTCATATGAAGAAGTTCCAATTTCTATTCTTGATAGACAGGTCCGTAAGTTGAGAAATAAGGAAATCGCATCGGTTAAAGTATTATGGAGAAATCAACAAGTCGAGGAAGCTACTTGGGAAGCCGAGAATGAAATGTAAAAGAAGTACCCCCATTTGTTTGAATGGTCAGGTAATAGACTATGAAGTTGTTTTCTCTAAATAATTGCATTGCTTGATTTGTGTACAAACACTCCTTCCCTAGCCATCCATCCTTCTTTGATACCTTAATTTGTGTTGTTTTGTGTTCTATGTGCTGACTAATTTTATGAGGTTCGTTGAAATGTGCTCCGGGGGCTCGCTGACAGGTGGATAGGCCTAATTACAAAGGAAACTCTGGCAAAATTATTGGGAAAAAAATTGGGAGTTAGTTAAATTTGGGGGTTGACATATAGTATATTCGAACCCATGTGATTCCCCGATTCTCATTCGAGGATGAATGATCTGAAGTGGGGAAGGATCTAAAGACCCGTAGAATCCTTAACCAAAACGATGCCCAACTAGATCCCCATGGTGTTATAGCCGCAGAAATTCTTAGGTTCGGACCTCTTAGGAGTGAAAAGTACACTCGGACTTAGAGGAAGAAAACTCGCGAGGGAATGCAAATCTACGGTCCACTATGCGGTCGCATATCAGGTATCCGGACCGCATAATGGCCGCATAGTGGGTAAGTCTGCTGACCATTTTGAGGGCAACTATGCGGCCTAAAATGTGATCGCATTTTGGGTACGCGAGCCGCATAGTTCATCGCATCTTTGCGTTCGATTTTTGCGGAGGGAGTTACGCGGCTGCACAACTGTTATGCGGTACACTATGCGACCGCATAACAGTTATGCGGACCGCATAGTTTCCGCGTACCTGGGCTGTCCACTTTTCTTTTTCACCTAGTTGAGGCCAGTTATGCGGTAGGTTTGCGGACCACATAACAAAAATGCGATCACATTTTTTACCGCAAATCTTCGTCGGGGCACCCATTTTCTTAATTAAAAACCCGACCCCATTCCGTTAAAACACCTATCTTGGGATATTTTTAAAATTTTTCCCTAATGTGTAGAGTGAGAGAAAGGGGCCTTAGAGAGAGAGAGAGTGACCCTTATCCATCTCTCTTCAATACTTACTTGAAATTTTGAAGATTGTCAAGGAAAGCAATGTAGGTCTTTATCGTCAAGGTAAGAATCTATACCTTAGCCCTAAATATTGAAACTCATACTGAAAATAAGTGATTAATAGGAGGGTCCATGGGTATAAGGGTTATTTTCCTTCCATGTATGTGATCATGTAATCCTAAACTATATGGGGAAGTATTAAAACAAAGGTAGAATAAAATAAGGACTGGGTTGGAGTAATCTTTCACTAAAAAGGGACCATGTAACCTTAATGAACACATAATGCTCAAGTGAGCTAGGGCCATAATCATTATCCATAATTTCGGGTTCAATTGTGCTACATTGTGAAATAGATTAAAGGTGCAAAAAACTCCGGGAATTATGGTAGAAATTAAGGGAAAAACCCAATTACGGTATGTATGGCTAACTCTAATCTCCATAGGATGAACTTATTGGTGTTCAAATACCGGGTATGAGTCCCTCGCTTGATTCTCTGAAGAATCGATGGTTTCAATGTGTAAAATTTGGGAAGCTTCTGTTTCCATAGGGTTCTAAGTTGCTACAATGTCACTATGCTACTTTAAAATGTAAATTATGATTATCGTGCTCTTTTCTTTATTATGTGTATGAATCCTTATATGTTGGTTCTAGTTGATATGGTGGATGATTATATGAAATGGTTAAAGAGAGGAATGTAACACAAATTGTTAGATATGTCCCAGTGCCAACAACTGTATGATAAATGATGGAAAAGGGAATGTGAATCGAATAATTAAAATTGATATGGTTATGTTCCAAAGTTAGATGGCTTAGCCGATCGGGCCGAGATCAGACTCCATGTTGTACACATGGTGGTAATTGCATCGAAAGTATGGTATTGGTAATGTCTCACTATGTCAAGTGAGATGACTTAGCCGATCGGGACGAGATCGACTTCCGTGTGAAAACGAAACGGTGGTAATATGAATTATGATGCTGATGATGTTTCACTTGGGCTGGCTTAACCGGTCGGGCCAAGACCGGACTCCGTGTGAAAACGACACGGTGGTATTATAAAATCGTGGCACTTGGCTTTAAAGGACTGCTATCCAAGATGGAATAACGGAATAGGAAACCTTGGTGACTCTTGTTTGTGTTCCCCTTATTTCTGTAAAATGTTATTCGATGCCTCTAATTGCATTACTACATGTTTGCTGTTTATTCTATCTAAAGTAGATTTTATTCATACATACTAGTAATATTTGATGGTACTAACGTCCATTTTTTCCGGGGGTGCTACATCTTCTTATTGATGTAGGTTGCTCTGTAGCTGGTAGCGCTGATAGACGGTAGTGGTGCCTTATTCTCCTCCTCCTTACAGAAGTTCTGGTGAGCTCCATTTCCTCTCGGGGCCGTGTATAAAATGTGTTGATCTCCTTTTGTATATGTTGTTCTATTTTGAGGTATTGCCAGGGCCTTGTCGCCGCCGGAACCATGTTCACCTTCTTTATCTTACAGGCTCCGAAGACACTCATGTGGGTCATATAGGTTGTTGGGTAGTTTTTGGGTAAATTTGTAAATGTAATCCCATCTCATCAAGAATGTAATTAGCATGTATGATTTGGAAGACCTATGTTTTTTAGAAATCGGTGTATAAGAAGGAAGGGATCAATATTATGAATGAACGCTTTGATTTATTATCTGCTAACTCAGTAAACGATGTTATAACAAAATCACGGGGCGTAAATGAAACGGGTAGGAAAGGCTAATAAGTTAGCTTGGTCGGGTTCACTCGGTTAAGCGTCGGTTGCGTCCCCCAAGATTGGGGTGTGATACCCATATACCCATAGAGTGTAATACAAAATGTATTCAGAAATTCCCTTACTAGAATCATCCTCAATTTAAACCTTTGCAAGTCATAGCTGATTCAAAGGTATACCTCAAAACGAAACCAATACAACACATAACCGTGCTATCAACTCGTCGATAGCAGACTCAACCATTTGTCTCAATGGCATAAAATAAAACATATGATAACTTACAATAACCACACCCCATTATTGCCACAATACCATAGGGAAATTCAACTGAATCCTTCAAAAGCTCACATAACACAACCCACATAGTACCTCAAATCATCTACTAAGTTATCATACATCTACATGACGGTCAAGTAAACTATTACAATCGATCCAAACTCTAATAGCACAAATATAACCAAATGGTAGAAATGAAAGTCTCGACGCAACGTCATAAAAATCACACATTTGTAGATTGCCTCAGGTTATAAGACACCTACTTAACCTCAACAGACATCTCTTTATACCCTCTCACAGCCACAACTACTACGCAATCACGTAATCTCCCTAGGTCTGGACACACCAACAAGGCATGAGAGTCTAATTCGTTCCACAGTTAAACAATATGAAAGACCCTCCAATGCACTCATAACTCGAGACTATATGCCAAATCAAGAAAAAATCAAACACCCAATAGTCCTTTGTACATCTCAAGCAAACTTATCTCATCACATTCAAACCATATGAACACATCCCGCGGTCGCATCATTCTTATCACGTAGCCATCCAACAACTCATTGAGAGATGAATTCTACTCATAGGGACACTACCAGACGCATAATACCAAAAGAACGTGCTCACCCAGCCTAAATCTCTATGCTAAAGCCACAGTAAGAAACATGGCCTCAAGTCCTCCAAACTATCCCATCATCATCACAATGAAATCACATCTCGCACCACATCCATGGAATCACTAGCCATCGATGCACAGGTGATAACGAGCGCTCACATACACATACAAATGCAAGGAAGGATTTGAAAGAGATATGAATCAATATCGCGCGACAAGGAAAGAAATATGGGAAATATAACCTAAATTTCATGTATCCTCTCTAAGATAGGTATGGACATCATCATACCGATCCGCAATACTCTACTAGACACTTTCTCATGACTTAAAGAACCTATGAACCTAGAGCTCTCATACCAATCTGTCACGACACGAAAACCACAAGTCGTGATGGCACCTAACTCGACCCGCTAGGTAACCCAAATAACAGTCAATATAATCCAAATGAAATCTATAGGAAACAGTGAAGAACTATCTAAACATTTACATATTAACCCAAGGACTGGTAGTACGAACCATGAGCTTCTAAAAATTTGAAATTTACAAAGCTGGTACAAATAAATACATGATTTGTTTGAAAGTTACATAAATATATTAGCAAAATCTAAAGCTACCAAGGACAAGTGGCGGATATATTTCGGAATGCACGAACATCTTCAAAGTTAGCTCTCAACATCACCAACAGATCCACTCCAAAATCTGCACGTAAGGTGCAAAAGTTTAGTATGACTACAACCGGCGCCATATACCTAGTAAGTATCTTGTCTAACCTTGTCGAAGTAGTGACAAAGCCTTTTAGTTAAAAGATACTCACTGATAAAACCTACAATGTAAACTAGAAATAGAACGATACTACGATATAACAAAAACAAGTACATGAGACAAATATGCAAAGCAATAGCTGAGTACTAGAAGAGATCTCAACTTAACATTTTCTAATATCTTGACCAATGTTTTCCTTAGAACGAAAACCAATAACCACAATAATCACTCCATAACTTTCATAGTGTGAGACAATGTACTCAGATATCAATTCAATTGCACGGCAACACCCTTCGTGCATTTATTTCTTCCTCACCAAATATGCGTATAACAGTACCAACCGAATGGCAGAAATGCCGATTATAGTAATGACAAAGTAGGGAATTACGCAAGTAGAAGTAAAGAATGAGATATACATATGGGCAACAGTAATAATACAAGGCGGAAATCATAGGAGTAATGACAACAATTAGGAAAGAAGAATATATACTCCAACTAACTAGCATGGTGGAGGGATAGATACAGATATAACAAATAAGAAGGGGGCACATGATCTTTATAAGTTAACAAAATAGAAGTGTGAATGACTAAGATGGTAGAAGGCCTATACTAGAGTGCAACAAAACAAATATGACATGGATGTAATTATAACAACAAGAAGTAAGCATGTTATTTTCAAGTTAAGGAAGTACAAGGCATGGGCAACACAACAACAATTGAGATAGAGAACAAGGACAGAACATTAACGACAAGTCACATAAGAACCATAAGTACGGCAATAACAACTCAAGGTAAAAACATGAACATATATACAAAGAAAGGTTATCATGACATAATGCATGTCCCTTGTCCTCACTTGCACGGAAACACACTTCGTGCCATGAACTCGTGATAACATAATATCATGATAATATAAATGCTATGGAACGACATCACCCTTCGTGCTTTTACTCTCAAATGAAATGGAACGATATCACCCTTCGTGCGTATACTCTCAAATGAAATTACACGGCATCACCATTCGTGTTTTACACTCACATAACATGGCACGACATCACCCTTTGTGCTTTTACTCTAAAATGATATGGCACGATATCACTATTCATGATTTAGACTCTCCCTCACATGATAATATATATATAATGGCATGGCATAACCCTTCGTTCATTACACTCTTCCTTACCAAGCATATGCATATCAATATCAAACAAGGTAGGAAGCATAAATTGTTATGACCCAAACCGATGGGCCGCAACAGGTGCTTGAGTCCTACCTGCCGAATACCCTCACGCATGCGTCTAAGATATAAACATGAATAACATACGTGAGGGAAACATGTACAAAGGACATATGTTCATATATATGCGGAATACAGTTAGGCGAGCCGACAAGGCTGCTATAAACAACAATATACCCAAAACTATAGGCCGACAAGGCTACAAACTATCCAACTATACATAGATGTTCTACAGACCTCTATTAGAATATACTACTGTACAAGGATGGGACTGGCCCCGTCATACCCATATTTGTATACAATCATATCATACCAAGGTTAAAAGAAGCTCCAGATTAAATGGAGCACACCAACTCTCGCTGATCAATGATCCTAAGGAGGGGGACCGTCAACTTGTCTACCTGCACCTGCAGGCATAAAATACATGCCCTGAGAATAGGGCGTTAATACGAATAATTTACTGAGTATGTACATAACAACAACAACATACCTAGTAAAATTCCACCAATGGAGTCTGGGGAGAGTAGAGTATACGCAGACTTTACCCCTACCCCAAAAAGTGTAGAGAGGATGTTTCCCGGAGATTCTCGGTTCGACAAGAGAGAAAATAGTATCAGAAAAGAAAAAAAAGAAAAGGTATATAACAACAACATGTGCTAGAAAGAAAATAACAACAATGAATAAGTGAAAGGACAATAACAACAAAACTATGGAAAACAACAATGTGAACACAACATAGAGCGCTAACAAACATAAACAAAATTCTAACAGGCTACCTGGTATAAAGAGGGATGAACTCTTGACTACCCCCTAGCCTACCACCCGAATTCTCAATCTCCACATGTTCCTATCAAAATCCATGTTCTCAGAAATTTGAAGTCGCGTCATGTCTTGCCTGATCACCTCGCCCCAATACTTCTTAGGCTGTCCTCTACCTCTTCTCGTACCTGCCAAAGTCAACCGCTCACACATCTAACCGGTGCATCTAGGCTTCTCTTCTACACGTGTCCAAACCATCTAAGTCGCTCTTCGTGCATCTTGTAGTCCACGAGAGCCACACCCACCCTCTTCCAAATATCTTAATTCCTAATCTTATCCAGCCTAGTGTACCCACACATCCATCTCAACATCCTCATTTCTACTATTTTCATATTTTGGATATGTGAATTCTTGACTACCCAACACTCTGCTCCATGCAACATGGCCGGTCTAACCACCACTCTATAGAACTTACCTTTGAGTTTAGGTGGCACATTCTTTTCACATAGGACTCCAGACACTAACCTCTATTTCATCCACCCCACCCCAATACGGTGCATAACATTCCCGTCTATCTCCCCATCTCCCATGATAATTAACC
This sequence comes from Nicotiana undulata, assembly GCA_005239495.1. Lineage (NCBI taxonomy): Eukaryota > Viridiplantae > Streptophyta > Magnoliopsida > Solanales > Solanaceae > Nicotiana > Nicotiana undulata. The sequence continues at coordinate 56,975 of ML296069.1, read as the reverse complement.
CTAAGTACTTAAAACTTTCTCTCTTGAGGATGACCTGTGAGTCAAGCCTGACTTCCACATCTGCTTCTCCCGTCACGTCGCTGAACTTACATTCCACATATTTTGTCTTAGTCCTACTCAACTTGAAGATTTTAGATTCTAGGGCCTACCTCCATACCTCCAGTCTCCCATTCACGTTGCCTCGCATCTCATCAATCAAAACTATATCAACAGCGAACAACATACACCTTGGCACCTCTCCTTGGATATGGTGTCATTGCGTCCATCGCCGGAGCAAATAAGAACAGGTTGAGCGTCGATCCTTGGTGTAACCCCATAACAACTGGAAAAGGCTCTGAGTCACCTCCCACAGTCCTTACCCAAGTCATAGCTCAATCATACATATGCTTTATATCCCTAATGTAAGCCACCGAAACACCTTTCACCTCCAGACACCTCCAAAGGAGGTTCATAGAAACCTTGCCATACGCCTTCTCTAGGTTAATAAACTCCATATGTAAATCCTTCTTCCTATACGTGTATAGTCAATAAGAATGTACTGAGTATGTAAGGCATAAAAATCAGTACATAACAGACATAGATGAAACATGGAATAAAGAATTTCGCCTGTAAGTCTAAATCACTTTGGAAATCCTGAAACATTTATAATGTCATGCACATACGTACAAATGTGGTGTCATGCATGAGTATAGGTGTACATAACATCATCAAGCATCAGAGGGAATCTCATCATATTGTCTCGGCCAATGTGGACAAAATCATCAATATATACCAGCTGATCAGATGGTGGTGCATATATAACGTTGTAACCTTTTTCCATATCCCATATACATATATATACATATATATACACATATATAACGCCATCTGTTCATGGGTCAATGTACATATATAAATGAATGAAATGCATAAAAATATGTTAATAAGATCAATATACCTTTCGGATAAACCTTATCAACTACGTAATTTTCTGAGACCCATAAATAAAAGAAGCAATAAGAAGATACATGGGACTCAAGAACATAGGCACCTCTAATACTTTTATGAATAGAGTCATTTATGAAAGTTATGCATTTGCTCGTTTCGTTTGTATCGTATGGATCATGCCAAAAAGAAAGAAGGGATAACCTTAACATACCTAAGTCGATTCTCTTCACAATCCTCTAAAACACGTTAATTGCGACAAAACACGGAACAAGTCATATGAAATGCTCGAAGCAATAACGTTGCTATGCAAAGATAATCTTGACTAACCGTTTCTAATCACTAACATTTCTATGCAAGGAAATCTTGGTTGAAGCTCTTTCTTAACAGATAGAAAATAATTTTGGACTAGGAATGTTACATTTAATTTTTAGGTGGGCCCCACTTAGGAGGACTAACCTTTCTAAATGGCTTCTAAGTTGGCCATCTAGATGTAGTGAAGCTTATTCATTACTTGGGGCTGCCACATTGGTCTTAACTTGGTATCATCCAAGGTTATTAATTAATTACCCACTAATTTTATTAACTTGCTAATTCCCTCATTAACCAATAATCTACATAATTAAGAATTATCTCAAATTACTTAAAATACCACTCACATTCAATATACTTTATGTACCATTCTATCGTGGTCATGGGGTACATTGTATGGAAATAGTCCGTAAATGTTGATTAAAGCTCGGACCGTAGTTTATCCCAAATCAACAACCTTCAACGAAACTCATTCTCTTTGATTCACCTACCTTTTAACCTCTACGGCACTTACTTATCGCCTGTTATAAATAACATGTATGCTTATAACCTCAAAATAATCTCATCCTAGAGTCTACGTCGATTAACTGAGGACAAAACTTTAATGTACGAAAACGTGAAACATAACATACTTCCCCCCTTAGAAACATTCATCCTCGAATGTTTAACTCCCGAGGGATCTGCATAAATTTTGCAGGGTCGCCTTGGTAACAGTACTACTTTGAACTCTTTCTATAGAAAACCTTATAATTCAATGTCTCATAAGGCACAAGCATCAATAACGACGATGGCCTCACACGACCAATGATAATAACTAGCAAAAGCATCCATACACATACCTTAAGGCTGTGATGTCTCAGTCGGATCCTTCTTGGGAAGGGGAAATAAGTGAGGATATCTAGACTTTGTGTGTTCATCGACTTCCCAAGTCATTTCTTCCACATTATTTTTTCTCTAAAGTACTTTCACCGAAGCTACGTCTTTGGTCCTCAATCTACGAACCTATATATCTAGTATAGCAATGGGAGTTTCCTCATATGATAGGTGCTCTGTGACCTGACCATCGTCAACTGGCACGACTCTAGAAGGTTCTTCGATACATTTATGAAGCATAGACACATGAAAGACTGGATGTAGAAACTCCAAGTCAGAAAGAAAGTCTAATTCATATGCTAACCTTACGTATGATCTTAGATGGTCCATTGTACCGAGGGTTAAGCTTTCCTTTCTTTTTGAACCTTATAATGCCTTTCATCGGTGATACTTTTAGGAATACCCAATCGTCAACCTGAAACTCCAAGTCTCGCCGTCGCTTATCCACATAAGACTTCTTACGACTTTGAGCTGCTAATAACCTTTCCTGTATATGCTTAATTTTCTCGATTGCCTATTGTACCAATTCTGGTCCTACTAACATAGTTTCCCAAACATCAAACCACCCTATAGGCGACCTACACTTTCGTCCATAAAGAGCTTCGTATGGAGCCATATGAATACTAGAATGATAGCTATTATTATACGCGAACTCAATAAGCGGCAGATGATCATCCCACCAATCTTGAAGTCTATCACACAAGCCCGTAACATATCCTCAAGTGTCTGAAGAGTGCACTCAGCCTTTCCGTATGTCTGGGGATGAAATACTGTACTAAGACTTACCTGAGTCCCCAATCCTTTTTGGAAAGAACTTCCAGAAATTAGCTGTAAATAAGCTCCTCTAAACGAGATAATAGATATAGGGACACCATGCAGTTGTACTATCTCCTTAATTTAAAGCCTTGCATAATCCTCTATGGAATATGAAGTCCTAACAGGCAGAGAATGGGCTGATTTTGTAAGTCTATCAACAATCACCCCTATAGAATCGAACTTATGCTGGGTACGAGGTAAGCTTACACTGAAATCTATGTTGATTAGTTCCCATTTCCAAGTCGGAATCTCCTTAGCCTACAATAATCCACCGGGTTTTTGATGCTCAATCTTCACCTGCTGATAGTTAGGGAACTAAACAACAGACACTGCTATATCTTTTTTCATCCTTTCCCACCAATATACTTCCCTGATATCATGATACATATTTTTTACTCCTAGATGGATAGAATAACGAGAATAGTGAGTTTCTACCGTAACCTTCCAACGCAGCCCTGCAACATTAGGAACACACAATCGTCCTCGATATTTGAGGTCCACATCTTCTGTAATCTCAAATGGTTTCTTCTCCTTCAGAAGGGTCGTATCCTTATAATGAACTAGCACATGATCCTCATACTAGCATTCCTTCACTTCAATTACTAAAGAGGATCTTGTCGTGTCCTGATAATCTTTCTTTCATTGCTGGAAACTCCATTCGCAAGAATCAGTCAACTGAAACGTTTCTCCCTTCTGCGTCAACTTCATCAGAGGTAGTGAAATGGGAGAAAATCCCTCTACAAATCTCCTACAATAACCTGCAAAACTGATAAAGCTACGAAACTCCGTTGGTGTCGTGGGTCTAGGCCAAGTCTTTACTACCTCAATCTTTTGTTATTCAACCCAGATACCCTCACTTGAAATGACATGCCCAAGAAAAGCTATAGAACTCAACAAGAATTCACACTTAGAGAATTTTGGAGACAACTTTCCTTTGTGTAGAACTCCGAGCACACTAGACTAATGATTTGCATGCTCAGTCTCTGAATTAGAATGCATCAATATATCATCAATAAATACAGTTACGACAGATCTAGAAAGGGTTTGAACACATGATTCATCAAATCCATAAATATTGCTGGGGCATTGGTCAAGCCGAATGACATAACACGAAACTCAAAGTGCCCATATCTGGTCTTGAATGTTGTTTTCAAAATATCCTTCTCTTTAACCCTTACCTGATGGTACCCAGACCTCAAGTATATTTTTGAGAAACATTTGGCACCTTGCAACTGATCAAATAAATCGCCAATCCTCGGGAGTGGCTACTTATTCTTTATTGTCACCTTATTCATCTGTCTATAATCTATGCACATCCGCAAAGAACCATCTTTCTTCCTCACAACCCTAGGGTGATGTACTAGGTCTGATAAAGCCTTTTTCAGGTAAGTCCTTTACTTGTTCCTTCAACTCTTTCAACTCTACGTGGGCCATTCTATAGGGAGGAATTGATATTGGTTGAGTATCTAGTAGTAGCTCAATAGCGAACTAAATTTCTCGCTCTGGCGGAAGACTCGAAAGGTCATCATGAAAAACATCTGGAAACTCATTAACCACAAGGATGGGTTGAATGGTTGGTGAATCTACTTCCCCATCCCAAACCTGAAGTAAGTGATATATATAGCCCTTTCTGATCATCTTCCTTGCCTTGAGATAGGAAATATATTTACCTCTCAGCGATGCCGTATTACCTTTAGAAAAAAGGCTCCCCTAGAAATTGTAATCGAACCATCTGTGATCTACAATCAACGTTGGCATGACAAGAAGCCAACCAATCCATACCCATTATAACATCAAACTCTGCCATATCTAACTCGATTAGGTTCGCTATGGTAGATCGACTATGAACTACTACCATACAGCCTCTATATACTCGCTTAGCTATCAAGAGTCCCTAACAGGCATCGGCACCTCAAAAGGTTTAACCAATTCAGGTTTATTCCAAACATACTAGCAACGGAGTAACATATGATAAGGTGGAACCTGGGTCAATCAATGCATATACATCATAGGAGGAGACCAATAATATACCTGTAACAACATAAGGCGATGACTCCTGATCCTGTCATCCTGCCAACGCATAAATGCAGTTTTGAGGACCGCTCGAGCTAGATACTCCGCCTCTACCTCTACTACGACTCATTGGTGATTGTGAACCTTGTCTTGGAGGGTGTACTGATGATGACGAAGAAACTACAAATCCCGTTGGCTGAGATATGCTTGCATCACCTCTTGTCGGACAATCCCTCATAACTTGGCCCGGATAACCACAAGTATAACAAACACCCAACCCATACGACACTACCCGACATGCTGCGTACCACACTGAGCACATCGTGCCAAGGGCGGCCTCATCTGACTTGACTCACCCTTATATTGAGAACCTAAGGCCCTGGAATTATTACCATGCCTTGCACATGTGGAATGATGAAATCTCCTACCGCCAAAATGAGTGGGTGCTCTAGCCAATGGATGGGCTGGATACCTTGAGTATTGTTGTCTCTGACCACCTCGAAACTTACCAAAAGGACCCGAAGACCTCACTATCTTATTCTGGGCCATATCATGCTCATGATCGGCCCTCTACTTCTGCTTATGCTCCTTTACACCCGAATAGTATGACTGAATACGATAAGTATCCATGTTTGCCTGAAGTGAAACCGACATACAATCGGTAAGCAAGTGCGGCTCTAACCCCAGTGACTGACTCAGTCGTAGTGGCCTTCATTACCTTTAAAGTCCTCTGCATCCTATCGATAAATACCTGAGGGTCCTCATTTGTATATGCTTCAGTGAATACCGGAGGGTCCAAATTAATAAAATCACAAACCCTCGCACTGACAGACCTATCTGCATGACCAATACCTACTTTGTGAAATCGATCATGTGCGGCTACTTATCGAAGCAATAGCTGAATAACATCTCTCATCTCCTGACCCGGTGCATCAAGCTGACGGGCTGAAGGTACAGTGGCGGGGGTGGAGCTGGTGCCCCTCACAGCTCTTCTGGAGAGGGCGGGGTATATGAAGTCTAAGATGGAATATCACGATGAGACACTTTTCGAGCCCTGGTAACTGGTGGCGCTCGACTAGTAGTCTCACCATCCACGGACTTCCCCTTCTGGGTGGCAGTAGTCTTCAGTGGCATTGCTGAAAACATAACATATCGTTAGGAACATGAATTCGTATATCGCACGATCTAAGATAAGAAGGGAGGATAACATCGTATATGTCCTATAGCCTCTTGTCTTTAAGTGTGGTGCACAACACACCCATAAACAAGACTCTACTAGACGCGGTCAATAGACAACCCTAGGATAGAACAGCTCTGATACCACTTTTATCATGACCAAAACCGATGAGCCGCGACGGGTGCCCGAATCCTACCCGTCGAATACCTTTAAGCATGCGTCTAAGATATAAACATAAATAACATACATGAGGTAAACATGTCTGAATAACATATGTACATATATATGTGGAATACAGTGGGACGAGCCGGCAAAGCTGCTATAAACAACAATATACCTAAATCTCGAAGCCGACAAGGCCACATACTATCTAACTATACATAACTGTCTACAGACCTCTATTAGAATATAAAATTGTACAAGGACTGTACTGGACCCCGTCATACCCATATATGTATACAAACATATCATACCAAGGTCAAAAGCAGCATTAGCTCAAATGGAGCACACCAACTCTCGTTGATCTAGGATCCAAAAGAGTGGGACTGTAACCTTATCTACCTGCACATACGGGCATGAAACGCATGTCCCAGGAAATATGGTGCCAATACAAATAATGTATTGAGTATTGTGTGCGGCTAAAAACCCCGAAGTCCAATTTTTCTTCTATTGTGATATACGGTGGTTTATTTACGTAATGATCAAGGTATGGTCCGAAGTTCGACCTCGGACGTTCCTTACGATTCGACATCGAGGCCGTATGAGTTTAGGATCGATGTATGGAGGTAGCATGTAGATTGAGGCAGACATCTTTGTGACAAAGTACAATTCCGTACTCAAACATTAATAGCAATATCATCTACGAATCTTGGCAATAAATTCTGATGTACTATGTTCGGAATCCCCCTCTTATAAAAATGGGACCCTTTACATTTTGTAAAAACATACTATTGAATACAAGGCACATGAACATTTTCTGCTTTAATATAAAAACATTCTCTATTTCTCCTAACTAGCTCATTTACTCACATTTATTGCTTTTCACTACTCGTTCTTCATTTATAGCTTATCATTGATCATAAATAGTGTGCCCCGAGGCCTATAAGCATGTTATAGTGCCATCGGCCGTCCGAACCAGGCCCCAAACCTCAGTCTCAAGGACCCTCGAGGTCAACAATCGAGCCTTCAACTTAAGGCGTTCTAGTTTGCTTTTCTTTAGCTACCTAACTGTTTTCGCCCTACTCTGTCCTAACGTACTTAGCTATAATAGTTCAACAACTGGTATTAATACTAATCACATATTTTTTGAACCATTTAACTATATATAGTTGTAATTAACATTTTGCCGGTAAACAGTTTGGCGCCCACAATGGGGCTAAAGATAAAAGTGATTGTTTTAGTGCTAGTTCGTCGAAAAAACGCAAGTTATCTTTCACACTTTTTCTTGTTCGAAGAATCATTGATTTCAGGCTAGAATGTCTAACTCAATGAACGCATGCGAAAACAACGGCGTCGAAGACAGTGGAGAAAACAGCATAACTGTTTCGGGCGCTGGTGCACCACTACAAAACACCGAGGGTGTCCCAAACCCAAACCCGGTGGACGTGGGCTCACGCAACGCCAAAACATCGACATCATTTCTCGCACAAACGGTGACACACATCCCGCGAGAGAACAAGAGGTTAAGAACACCCCGATTCAGGTAGAAAGGCAGGTAAGCCTTCATGATATTCTTGAGATATTACAGGCACAGCAGTTGGCAATCGCCCAGCTACAAAGCCAGCAAAAGACTTTGAGAACTATAGCTCCACAGGTGATTCCTCGAGTCGAGCTGGTTCCGGAGAGATCGAGCAATGAGGGGTCGACGACCGAACCAACCATCATAAAAATGCTCGAGGACCTCACCAAGAGAATCGAGTCGGGGGAAAAGAGGATAAAAGAAATGACAGAAAGTTAGAGACATATAACACGAGGGTCGAAAACATTCTGGTGCACCCCCGATTTTAAAGGGTGTGGATTCGAAAAAGTTCGTACAAAGACCCTTTCCCTCGAGCGCGGCCCTAAAGCTTATCCCGAAAAAATTCAGAATGCCTGACCTGGCAAAATACAACGGGACTTCGGGTCCCAACGAGCACATCACCGCCTACACTAATGTTGTAAAGGGGAATGGCTTAAAAAAGGACGAGATCGAATCCGTCCTGTTAAAAAGGTTTGGGGAAACACTGTCAAAAGGATCCATGATGTGGTACCACAACCTTTCCCCTAATTCGATAGATTCGTTTGCCGTGATGGAAGACTCTTTCATAAAGGCACACGCTGGATCCATCAAAGTCGGAACCAAGAAGTCAAACGTCTTCAAAATAAAGCAGAGGGAGAGAGAGATGCTGCGGGAATTTTTATCTCGCTTCCAAATAGTACGAATGGAGTTACCGCCAGTATCCGATGATTGGGCAGTACAAGTCTTCACTCAGGGAATGAATGAACGGAGCTCGATAGCCTCAAAGCAGTTGAAACAAAACTTGGTTGAGTACCCTGCCGTCACTTGGGCAGTTGTTCACAACCGATACCAATCAAAATCCAGGGTCGAAGATGACCAGTTGGGGCCCCCATTCGGGTTCGATATACCCCAACAGACTCCTAACGAAGAAACCGAAAATTAGAAAGGCAAGGTACGAACCGTACGTTGAGGATAGTAGACACGCCCCCAGGAAAAATATACCTCGCAATGATCGAAGGGCAGATCTAGGTCTCAGTCCTCGGGGACTCGTGAGCCAACTCTGTTATGGTCGATCCAGAGGACCAGCGGAGGCGCCCCGACTATCAGAATATAACTTCAACGTTGATGCTTCAGACATCGTATGAGCCATAAGTAAAATCAAGGACACTAGATAGCCGAAGCCCGTATTGTCAGACCCGTAACAAAGAAATCACAACCTGATGTGCAAGTTCCACAACACGCACGGTCATAGGATCGAGGACTGCAGCCAGCTCAGAGAAGAAGTAGCTCGATAATCAACAAAGGACATCTTAGGGAATTCCTTAGTGACCGAACTAAAACTCAAATTCGTGAAAGAGAGGCAAATAGGAAAAACGAGACTGGGGAGCCTCAACATGTCATCCACATGATCATGGGACGGATCGAAGCCCCATAGGAGTCGGTCCTCAGACGAACAAAAATATCCATCACAAGGGAAAAACGGACTCGAGGGTACATGCCCGACGATACACTCACATTCAGTGACGAGGACATCGAGACATTGTCTCAACCTCACAACGATGTTCTGGTAATCTCTTTTCTTGTAAATTCATTTGAAATTAAACGTGTACTTGTAGATACAGGTAGCCTGGCCAGCATAATCAGGTCAATGGTGGTAGAGCAACTCGGGCTGCTCGAACAAATCGTGCCTGCCACTCGAGTTCTAAAAGGATTCAACATGGCGAGCGAAATAACCAAGGGAGAAATTACCATCCCGGTCAACATGGTCAGCACGATCCAAAATACAAAATTTCATGTCATCGACGGGGACATGAGATACAACGCCTTGCTCGAAAGGCCGTGGATACACTGCATGAGAGCAGTACCATCAACCCTCCATAAAATGATGAAGTTTCCCTCGAAGGAGGGAATAAAGACGGTATACAGGGAGCAACACACCGCAAAGGAAATGTTCACGGTACACGATGTGACACCAAAAATGGCGCCCTCCGCATCAAAAGGACCGAGAGACAAACAGGCAGCCGAACAACCCCAAGAAGCCACGCCCCCGGCAACTTCTGAACTCTTAAGTAAAGGACTGTGCCGCGTCCTTGAAGCGGGCAGGCAAAGAGAACGCTACCGTAGTTGAGGTATGACTATCCCCCATTTGTTTAGCTAAATTTTGTGCTAACTTGTGCGCATATACCTGACAAAGGGGAAGCGAGACGTCTTCTAGCTCAAGGATCCCAGGTTTTAAAGCATGTGTTGCACTCTTTTCGTTCGGCCGAATTTTTGCCCCGGAAAAGGGTTTTGCCGACAAGGTTTTTAACGAGGCATCACCTATATGCTACCTGAGGAAATCATAAAAAAGTATTCGAGGTATCACTCCAATTAGCCTCAAATACTGGGTGGCACATCCCCGGGAAATCATCTTCTCAAATGAGTCAAAGTAAGCCGAGGAGCGATCCCAAGAGAAAACTGTATATAGGGCCAAACAGTCGAACGAACCGTGTTCGCATAGAAGGGTCAAATCATCAACAGACAAAACATGTGTATTTGTACCGAGCAATGAAAGGAATTTTTTATTGCCATTAAAACAATTTGCGATTCAAAGAAGTTTCCATTTTTAGGGGAAGCCCCCAAGGTTGTCTCGGGGACTGCCGTCAAAGCCCGAGGTAGTAAGTTCCAAAGAGGGTAACCTCAGGCGTGCTCGAAGTCATAAGACTTCGACTGGGAAACAACCAGATCATACGATCCCGACTTCAAAGAAAAGGCTATATATTCAAACTTATAAGACCCCTAAAAAGGCATACCCTCTAATATAGATGCCAATGATGCGATACTCGGGATTAAGGGCTACGGCCAAGCACGAACCACTTCGGTCGATAAGGCTACGGAAAAATTAAAGCGATTTGGGGACGCCCGACTATCGGCGTAGAATTAAATCCTTTGAAATTATTTCGGAAAGAACCGGTTAAAATCATGCTACCTTTAGTGTAAGCAAGAGTTTCGAACATTTTCATGTCAGCTCGTAAGAAAGAGTTTCGAACATTTTCATGTCGGCTCGTAAGAAAGAGTTTCGAACATTTTCATGGTGGCTCATAAGAAAGAGTTTCGAACATTTTCATGTCGGCTCGTAAGAAAGAGTTTCAAACATTTTCATGTCTGCTTGTAAAAAAGAGTTTCAAATATTTTCATGTCAGCTCGTAAGAAGGAGTTTCGAAAATTTTCATGTCGGCTCGTAGGGAAAAGCCTCCCGAGGCGCCCGTTCAGCACGTCTCGTAATCGAGGTTCTTTTAAGGCTATCGAAGAATCGGGCGAACACGAAAAACATTGAGTGAATCTTTAAGCAATGGAAAATATAGCCTTGCTAAAGACTGGTTAAAGTTGAATCGAAAGAAACCCAAGGGTGAATATCCTCGAGCCGAAACCCGACTCGAAGACTAAAAATCCGGGACAGGTTAAACAGAAAACGCTTAAGAGCAGACACATCGGAGCCTAAGAGCAGACAAATATAGCCTTGCTAAAGACTGGTTAAAGGATGCCATGACTTTGTGATTAAAGGCCTAGACACAAAGATAGCAGCCCTGGGTCGTTTGATCGGCCGTCAACATGCACCAACATCGGGAATACAAGGAAAAGCAAACACAAGCAAACCGAAATGAACAAAGATTCTCATATATACCACTAATACACTTACAAACTCTCCCAGCAAAGATTTATGTATAAAAAAAAAGCCTAGTTTGCTTTTGTGACCAGTTCCCCCGAAGACCTTTATACATCGGCATCCATGCCAGGGGAAAAGAAGAACTGGGCATCGGTCTCATCCGCTTTAGCCTGCTTTATCTCTTCCGAAAGATCAAAACCACGGGTGTGTATCTACTTAAGGGTCTCTCTCCGGCATTTACACCAAGCGTGCTCCTTGCTTCTTCTCTCCATATAAAGGGTTTCCCTAAACTCAGCCCGAGTATCACTGGCATCCCTCAAACGAGTACTTTCTTATCAGCCTTTGTTCATGCCTCTTCAGCTTCGGATTGGGCATCGATTGCTTCAGCTTTCATCCGTAGCAGGTCGTCCTCGAGCCTCTCTACTCGACTTGTTAACACCGAGTTATCTTCCCGAACATTCTGAAGGTGCACCTCGAGGGCAGAAGCTCTAGCCAGAGCATTCTTATTGGCCTCAGGGTGGGTCATCCCGATCCCTAAGCCCAGTGCAATCGTGTTCGTCCTGATCAACTCTGCCCAGAGACGCTCTAGGTCCTATGTGTTTTTCCGCATCTGCAACACAAAACGTTAGACCTTGAAAACAAGAGAAATAACACATACGACACCAAAAGCAGGAGTGACCTGTTCCTCAAGGCAACCCTCGTAGTCACGGTTTCGACTCACCTCGTACCGAAGGTGTGTCAATTCCTTCGCATGTCTGTCACTAAGGAGCTTAAGGGATCTCTCACAATCCAAAGCCTTCCGCAATTCACACCCAAGCTTATCAAAAACCTGTGAAAGGAAAGTTTAGCTAAAAATGGAAATATAGAGTAAAACCATCGACGACTCATCGAACCTTACCGTAGTGCAGAATTATTGTGCGTTCTCAAAAGACGAGCGAATATCTACGGGGCTGGCCCTCTCCTCTATAGCCCTCCGGAGGGGAACATGGTCATCAGCAACCTCATCCCCATCGGACGGGCCTTGAGCCCGAACCTCCGTCAAAGTACCTTCAACGCAAGGAACTAATGGTGGAAATCAATCTTTCTCCCTCAAAGCGCCTTCATAAAGACGATTAGGTGGAGATAAAGGGGAGGCCCCATCACAACTTTTTCATCTCCGAGAAGGTGTTGCGTCACAACTAGCTTCCTCATCCACCAAAGGCTCTTTCCATTTGGTGCATTGCCCCGGCCCCTATGCCGGTGACTCCTTTCTCTTTTAGAGAGTCCTATCTCACTCCTGGTAGCTCCTCGACACCTGAAAAAATGAAAGTCAGTAATGGAAACGACTGATACTCAAGGGAAAAGAGCTCTACGATACTCACCTTAAGGCCTAGCCTCCCACCTAACCTTCGACATATCATGCCATTTACCCTCATCATGGAACGAACAGGCCATCAGGCCCCGGATCTAACCCGCCAAGTCAGGGATTTCACGTGGTGACCACGGGGTCGCTGAAAAAGGGTGGGACCAACATCCTCCTTAGAAAAAAAAATGGCAAGAATGTACCACTTACGCGTAGGATTCCATTCCTCAGGAAACAGCAAGACTTCCACAGGGATAATGTCGACGGTCCGTACTCGGACAAATTGGCCTGTCCACCCTCGATCTTAATTTTTCTCTCCCTTGGTGACAGAGGATCTGGAGGTCCGACGCAATAGGGAACCCAATCCCCTACAGTGCATGGGCCAATACAATCTGATGAGGTGGTCGAGCGTAAACTCGATCTTGGCCTTCTCCGTAAGAAACCTGATCATAAGTACGATCCTCAAGAATGACGGGTGGACCTGTGCCAGGGTGACCTGGAATTTCGACATTATCCGAGGAAGACCTTATCAAGGGGACCTAATTTAAAGGGGAACGTATACACGTTCAGAAACCCGTCCACATGAGTCATAATGTCCTCCCCCAAGGTAGGGGCCTGCATTACTATGTCTCTTACCCATCCGCAATCTCTCCTCATCGCCTCGATGTGGTCTCCGCCTATCGATGGTATGTGCCTCGATGAGTAGTCCCGATGGTTCTGAATATTGGAAGACCTCCCTCCCTAATGCAAGGTCATCCTTTGACGCAAGATGCCCCGTGATTTGTTTGACATAAACTGGAGGTATACCACCGACCGAAAGAAGAGCGGAGGCAAGTCTTTCCTCTCCCTGGCCAACGGGTTCAAGCACAGTAACCATGATTGCTATAAGGCAAGAAAGGGGAGGGAAGGTCTGAAGCAAGAATACCTAGCTGAAACGGAGAGCACCGAATAACAAAATAATTTTATGGGAAAACAATTATTCTGTAGAGCAAAATATCCAAGCGAGGGGCAAGAAGGCATATATATATAGAGAGAGAGAATCGGTTGTTCACCTAACCTGAAGACCAATAAATTCTAACCAGCTCATTCATTTCACCTTTCTCTCTTTGGAAAATGCACCGGCAAGGTTATCTCAGTCATTTCACGAATCATCGGGGACCCCCGATGGATTCCTCCCCAAGACGATACCCGAAATAGGGATCCCAGCGGTCAGAATCATGGAGCCTTAAGAACCACCTATGCTGGTTCTGCCCAAGACAGTACCTGGTATCGAGGGCTCGGCTATCCCAAGAAATGGCCCCGGGAAATCGATGTCGAATCCGAAAGGAATAACATTGCAAAGGGAAGTTAATATATAAAAGGAAAAACCTTATTTTAATAAAACTATATGTACAAAGCCATGTATTTACAATGTTGCCCCAAAAAGGGAAAAAGGAAACAGGACTATTCCTCGCATTCGTCGTCGGCCGAGTCATGGGGAGAATCGCTATAGGAATTTTCGCCCAACGAGGACGTAGGCGCTGTCTCTTTTTCCAAAACTCTGGTTTAGTCAACCTCTGCATGGACTCGAGTGCTAGACTCTTGGCTTGGGAACGAGCATGCTCGATAACCCGTTTCAATTTCTGCGCTGCCTCTGCAGCAGCTTGGTTATTAGCAGCAATGACGTCCTTCCTATATGATGCAATGTGCCCCTCGGCCTCAGATATGGCCGCAGATAATCGAACTATCTCATCCTGGGAGTTTCGAAGAAGGTCCTGTGTCAAAGTCAGATCTCCCCGCATAATATCCCTCTCTGAGACTGCGGCCTCGATTCGCCCTCTCAGCTCAAGGGTCTCATTATCCTTAGCCTCTGCCTCCACTCAGTACTGCTCCACTAGGGAATTCTTTGATGTATCTGTAGGGGAAAACTAAGTTAGTAAAGTTGATTTGTGTGTGTGCGATAGCAGATTTACGAATGCCACGGTACCTGCTCATTAAAACTAGCCCGAAGCGCCTGCAGCTCGTCCTCTTTTTGAGCCAGGGAAACCTTTAATTCCCTTATCTCGGAGGTAGACTTCCTGAGCTCCCCCTCGTGGAAGATAAGCTCGCCGTTTATCTTGGAAAAAACCTGGTCGTACGACTTCTTGGCATGCAACATAAAAGAAGACTGTTAAGCAACCAGAGGTAAGGATTTGGGATGATTAATAGTGAGTCAGGAAAATCACCCATTCCAGATTCCCCTCGGCCTCCTCAAAGGTGAAAGGGGCGTTGGGATCAGCTGCATCTTTGATGTCGTCAAATAGATCCTTGAAAGCATCATTCTCCCCTCGGAAGATGTATTCACTGGGGGTGCTACGATCCTGGGCATCCCTAATATCCCCCGAGGAAAAATATGGGCCAAAAGTAAAGCCACACGCAGCATCAAGGCCGAACCTCTCGAGCTCATCAAGGCAGGTCATGTCATGCTCTAAGGATGGCTTGAGGACTACAGTCAAGTCTCCCTTAAATTTGCCCTCCGAGTGATGGAGGAAAACATCGGTCGTCCTAAATTCTTCGGCCCCACAATCAGCAACCGCAAGAACGAACGTGTTCCTACTTCCCTTTTGTACCAAAGGAAGGTTATCCTTGTTCTCGTCTTCGTCCACGTCGTAGGGACGTGAAGTAACGACCGAAGTCGGTATTGAGGCTTTGGCATTGGACTTGCGGGCCTTGGTTTTCTTCACTTTAGGAGACCCGTCCGGTGCCTCCTTCCTCTTTCTCCTGGCCTCGCCGGGCTTCGAAGTTCCCTCCTCGTGGGGAAGAGGTGGCCTCATCAAAAGGGTATCACCGAGACATGTAATTGAAGGGTGTCTGAGAACTCCTACTTCAAAGGGAGTTTGTGTAAAGATCAACGGGAAAGAGTTCACCGTGGTTCTTGGCTTGCTACCTCGTCTGCGTCAAAATACGCCATGATCGCCCATTGTACGGAAAGGCGAAATCTATTTGTGCAACCCACCCAAAAAGATCCAGGACAAAGTCAGGGTACGAAGCAGTTGCTGCATAAGCGATAGGGGTTCAGTTCAGTAAGCGCGGCGGGAAAAATAAAAAATACCAGATGTTACTTACACGCCATATTCCACTCCTCTGGGAACGGCATCCTATCGGCATGAATGATATCGCATGTCCTCACTCTAACAAACCTGCTCATCCACCCCCGATCTCTGGTTTCATCGGTGGTTACAAAAAATGGTTTCGCTGATCGATGTTGAAGTTTGATCAGGCCCCCTCGTTAAAGAAGGGGACTCTACAACCGTATCAAGTTGTTGGGGGTGAAAGCCATTCCTTCGATATGATTGGAGAAATATCGGAGCAGGTACACTATCCTCCAAAACGAAGGATAGATATGGCCATGTGTCACCCGATATCGGTGAAAAAAATCAAGAATCACTAGGTCCTCCCGTAGAGACGAGGGCTCAACGTGACCCAAAAGGGATATGTATAGATGCTGAGGAAACCCTCTTTGTAGGTCGTTATGTTCTCCTCAGCATTAGGAATCTCAACTTGAACCGCTTCTGCCCAGCTGCAGTCCGTTTTTACCCTTTCTAATTCGGATACGACACTTATGTATCTAGACATGGGTTCGCACTGGCCCGACGTGTTAGAGGGTTTGTTGACGGTGAGGTTAGAAGTCGTCTTTAAATCATTAGGGACACATTGCTCGACGCTCGATCGTTTCTTTGTTTCGTCCTCAGACGAGTTGGCAGAGGAAGAAACGTCCTCTTGGGAGGGAACTGTTTTAGAGGTTTTGGCCATGATTGTATCGAAGCCTTTAATAAAAAAGACTAAAGAATGAGCATGGAAAAAGATTTGCATAGAAGGGTATGAAAGGTAGGCCAAATAGCTTGAGGGTGGCTGTAAAAATGTATATCACGGGCAAGCACGGTATTTATAGGAATCTTGGGGCCAATACTCAAAGAACGGAAGGGTCAGAATTTTCGGCTGATCGTGAGCTTTTGAATGACTGTGTCTGCGACGATTCTTGTACAGCTTTCTTGAGTAGGACATTTAATGCTCTGGCATAGTGCTTTCACGATAGGAATGTCAAGGGAGCGAACGTTTGAAACCATTTCTTGTCGCCTTACTCCAAAAACCGCGGGGACTCTCTGTGTGCGGATAAAATCGAGAAGGCCAATTTTGCGTCTATTGTGATATACAATAATTTATTCACGTAAAGATCAAGGTATGGTCTGATGTTTGACCTCGTACGTCCCTTACGATTCGACATTAGGGCCGTATGAGTTTTGGATCAATGTAAGGAGGCAGCACGAAGATTGAGGCAGACAGCTTTGTGACAAAGTACAATTCCGTACTCAAACATTAATAGCAGTATCTACTACGAATCTTGGCAATAAATGCTGATGTACTATGTTGGGACTCCTCCTCTTATAAAAAGGGGACCTTGTCATTTTGTAAAACACACACTATTGAATACAAGGCACAAAAATATTCTCTGCTTTAATATAAAAATATTCCCTATTTCTCCTTAGTAGCTCATTTAATAGATTAGAAAACGAATTTTGGACTAGGAATGTCACATTTAATTTCTAGGTGGCCCCACTTAGGATGACTAACCTTTCCTAATGGATTCTAAGTTAGCCACCTAGATGTAAAGAAGCTTATTCATTACTTGATTGCCACGTTGGTCTTAACTTGGTCTTACCAAGGTTATTAATTAGTTACCCATTAATTTTTATTAACTTGCTAATTTTCCCATTAATAAATAATTCACATAATTAAGAATTATCTCAAATTACTTAAAATACTACTCACTTTTAATATACTTGTACCCTACTATTGTGATCATGGGGTATGTTGTATGCAATTAGTCTATAAATATCGGGTATTAAAGCTCGGACAGTATTTTATCCCAAATCAAGAACCTTCAACAAAACTCATTCTCTTTGATTCACCTACCTTTAACCTTTACGGGACTTACTTATCACCTGTTATAAATAGCATGGATGCTTATAACCTCAAGATAATCTCATCTCCGAGTGTATGTGGATTAACTGACGACAAAACTTTAATATACAAAAACGCAAAATGTAACATAAATAACGTCAATGAGAGTGTTTATATGAATATTTCAATCAAACCCCATTCACACCTTTCAAGTCAACAATAGTTCAATGAACCCCCAGAACCTTATTATTCAAGTATTTCATCAAATCTCAAGACTGATCTACAACATGACCATAAAATCTAATATCTCAACAATAACGGTCGTCGCAATATATTAATGATGTAAAGACCCGTAAAATTTCTTGCTTAAAATAATACCCGAATAAGTCCCCGAGTTGTTATCTCTGAGAAAATTCTTAAAACGGACCTTGATTTTTGTAAAAGTACCTCGGGAATTGGAAGAACTTAATTTTTCCAGAAATTGGGTGATATGCGACGCACTATGCGATCGCATAACGTGTATGCGGACCGCATAGTGGTCGCATACCCGGGCCGAATGTTTTCAAAATTTGGCCCACTTGGGGGCCATTCTGCGGTCCAATATGCGGACCTCATGTCAGGAATGCGATCACGGTCTTTTAATTTTCTAAATTTTTATACCCGACCCCAGTTTCATTTAACCCCTGCCCCCTTTCATTTTAACAAGTTTTCTAAACAAAATAGAGAGAAGGAAATGAGAGTTCTTGAGAAAGGAAGTGGTCCTTCCATCAAAGTGATTTTCAAGGTCTCTCAGGCTTGGTAATTCGAGTAATCTCATTTTCCCCATTCTAGCAGGTAAGCGTTCCCAACCCTCTTTTTTTTGTTTCCATTAATTTCTGATTTTTTTAAACAAAGGGAGGGTTGACCTGGATTGATTCTTAAAAATATTAGCTAAAACCTTGCATGCATGTTTAATAATGGTGCTAATCTAGTAAGAGGGAGTGGGTAATGTGAGAAGTGATAAGGGTGTGATTGTAGTTGTCAGGTAGGATCGGGTTGCGCGCCGCAACCGGGGAGATAAGGGTGATATGTGAGAAGTGATAAGGGTATGATTGTAATTGTCACGTAGGTTCGGGTTGCGCGCCGCAACAATTGTCAGGTGGGATCGGGTTGCACGCCGCAACAGGAGAAATAAGGGTGAGATGTGAGGAGGGACAAGGATGGAATTGAAATTGTGATTTTGATGAAGTGAAAATTGTGGAACTTCCATTGTATATCTTTCTATGTCTTGTGCAGTAATTGTGTGACTCTCTGTCTNCTATCAGCTGTTTTGGTGAGCCCCTCTCCTCTCGGGGCCCAGTGTGGTTCATGCCACCTTTCCTCCCGGATTCTTATTTTGGTACTTGTGTAAGGTATAGCCGGATCCTTGTTACCGACAAGTATTGTATAACTCCGTCGTACTCTTAAAGGCTCCGTAGACAGGAATTGTGGGTTATGTACTTATGTATTTTGGGCAGTATGACTTGTAGACCACGTAAAGCAGACTGTGTGTTCTGTATATTTGTAAGTATTGTATCACTTGTTGGAAACAACAGACTTCTATGGTTTAATTTCAGATTGTAAGAATGCGTCTTAATTATAATTGAATAATGCACAACGGAAACTTCGGGGTAATACGTGGGAGGGAAAAAGGAATCCAGCTCCGCTTGACTGGGACTACCCGGTCGAGTGCCGGTCGTGTCCCTTCGTTTTGGGGAGTGTCAAACTTGGTATCAGAGCCTAAGGTTTTAAAAGGGTCCTAGGATGTCTCGGAGCCGTGTCTAGTAGAGACTTTCTTATCGGTGTGTTGTCGACCACATTTATAATTAGGGGGCTACACGGACATTTAGGAAATTACTCTTTTCATTGTTATTTTATATCATGCGGTTAAGTGGAGAGTGAAAATGTCCTTGTCTAATTCGTGCTTTGTTCCGAAAATTTTCAGCAATGGCACCAAAGAAGAGAGCTCGACTCGTCCTTGAGGCCAATGCCACCCCAAGTGTGGCTGTGAATCATGTACCTGGTAGTGCGGGTGAGAGTGACACCCCGTCTTTGAATTTGCCGGACCCTTCTATTCCGGATCAAAGCATTCTTGTTCCTGTGGCGGCGGAGGGTGCTGCAATCCCTCCCGCTGACATTCCTTATCCCTCCACGGTTCCAGCTTCCGGTCCCGGTACATCCGAGGGGGACCTCAGATGAGCTATTCATATGTTAACTCAGTTGGTGGCCGCTCAGGCCCAAAGATCTCATGCTACCCCTGCGTCCTCCAGCGGACAGGGAGATTTCGCCGGCTACAGAGTCAACCAGTGTCTGCGGTTTGCCCATCTAGAGTTCCCAGGTATGGATCCAAAGGCCGATCCACAAGATTTTCTTGATGAGATGTGCAAGACCCTTCGGGTGATGAAGGCTACAAGGACAGAGGGGGTTGAGTTAGCTTCGTACAGGCTGAGGGGAGTGACATATTCCTGGTTAGAGATGTGGGAGGGTTCCCGTGGAGAGGGAAGTCCTCAGGCTAGATGGAGCGAGTTCGTGGATGCGTTCATGGATCACTTTTTGCCTGCCGAGATTGTGGCAGCCCGTGCTACTGAGTTTGAGGTCCTCAAGCAGGGCAGTATGATTGTTTGGGAGTACCACATGGAGTTCGTAAGGTTGTCCAAGTATGATCCCCAGTTAGTGTCGACCATGGATGCTCGAGTTCGACAATTTGTTCAAGGTCTCAGTCCTTTGGTTGTGAATGAGGCTGCTACAACGGCTTTGCACTCGGACATGAATTATGGGATGATTGTGGGATTCACCCAGGCTACGGAGGCTAGAAAGCTGAAGATACGGGCAGACAGAGAGAGTAGCAGCAGAGCCGGTCGGTCGATCATTCAGAGAGCGCTGTTTCAGGGGGGAGACTAGTTCAGGGGAGGGTCCATCAGGGCCATCCCAGTTTTATGCTCAGTCTTTAGCCAGTGCACCACCATCCGTACACCGTCATCAGCCGAATAGTCATTGGAGATCAGGATCCGACAGCAGGAGACCCCATCAGTCAGATCGTCCTGGAAGAAGGTTGCAGCAGCAGGGGAGGGCTCTGTGCCCTCAATGTGGAGGGTTCCATATTGATGCCTGTTATTTGGATTGCTCGATATGCCACAGGTGTGGGGTGAGGGGTCATCTTCAGCGAGATTGCCGTGCGCCCAGTCTAGGCATGGGTAGGGGTTTTTCCCAGTCATCCGGTTCTTCAGCCGCCACATCTTCAGTGCGTCCTCCAGCTCCAGCAGGGCGTGGTGTAATTAGGGATGGGGCTCGTGGTAGAGGCGGACCTAGCCGATTCTATGCTTTGAGTGGTCGCCAGAACGCGGAGGCTTCCCCAGATGTTGTCACATGTATTCTGAATGTTCAAGCACTTGATTGCTATGCTCTTATTGATCCGGGGTCCTCCTTGTCCTATGTTACCCCGTTTATTGCTTCATGTTTTGGGATAAAACCCGAGCAACTTCATGAGTCGTTCTCCGTATCAACTCCGGTTGGTGATTCTATCACAGCAGTGCGAGTGTATAAGAATTGTGTTGTCACGGTATGTGGTCACGTTACCACGGCCGATCTTATTGAACGTGAGATGGTAGACTTTGATATTATTATGGGAATAGACTGGCTTTATTCCTTCTTTGCCAAGCTCAACTGCCGAACGAGAGTCATGAGACTCGAGTTTCCTAATGAGCCAGTTATTGAATGGAAGGGGAATGGTGTAGTGCCGAAAGGTAGGTTTATCTCCTGCCTTAAGGCCTCAAAGATGATTAAGAAGAGGTGTATCTATCATTTGGTCTGGGTCGCGGACACCGCTTCAGCAGTGTCGGCCCCCGAGTCCGTGCCAATAGTGAATGAGTTTCTTGAAGTATTTCCGGACGAGCTTCCAGGGATTCCGCCAGATATAGAGGTTGATTTTGGGATTGATGTACAACCAGATACGCAACCAATATCTATTCCACCATACAAAATGGCGCCGGAAGAGTTAAGGGAGTTAAAGGAGTAGTTGAAGGATCTATTAGATAAGGGATTCATTCGGCCGAGTGTGTCGCCGTGGGGTGCTCCGGTTCTTTTTGTCAGGAAGAAGGATGGGTCGCTTCGGATGTGTATTGATTATCGGAGCTCAACAAAGTCACTATCAAAAACAAGTATCCATTGTCTCGAATAGATGATTTGTTTGATCAATTGCAAGGTGCGAGGTTCTTCTCCCAAATTGATTTACGGTCTGGGTATCATCAGTTGAAGATCAGGGAGCAGGATATTCCTAAGACCGCCTTCAGGACTCGTTATGGTCATATGTCCTTTGGGCTGACCAATGCTCTAGCAGCTTTTATGGATCTTATGAATCGAATTTTCAAGCCATTTCTAGACTCCTTCGTGATTGTTTTTATTGATGACATCCTTGTCTACTCGCGGAGTCGGGAAGATCATGCTAATCACCTTAGAACAGTCCTACAGATTCTTCGTCATCACCACCTGTATGCTAAATTTTCGAAATGTGAGTTTGTGCTAGAATCAGTCGCGTTTTTGGGTCATGTTGTTTCCAGAGAAGGGATTCAGGTTGATTCCTAAAAGATCGCAGCAGTGAAAGATTGGCCTAGACCCACGACCCCGACGGAGGTTCGCAGTTTCTTGGGCCAAGCTGGGTATTATCGGAGGTTTGTAGAGGGATTCTCTACCCTCGCCTCCCCATTGACTAAATTGACGTAGAAAGCACTGAAGTTCCAGTGGTCCGACACTTGTGAGAAAAGTTTTCAGGAATTGAAATCGAGATTGACTTCGGCACCGGTATTGACCTTGCCAGAAGGTACAGAGGGATTTGTGGTTTATTGCGATGCTTCAAGGGTTGGTTTGGGGTGTGTGTTGATGCAATGTGGGAAGGTCATAGCGTATGCTTCAAGGCAACTCAAGAATCACGAGAAGAATTATCCGACGCATGATTTGGACCTCGCGGATGTGGTGTTTGCATTAAAAATTTGGCGGCATTATCTTCATGGAGTCCACGTGGATGTGTTCTCAGACCACAAGAGTCTTCAGTATTTATTCAAGCAGAAGGAACTGAATCTAAGGCAGCGGAGGTGGTTAGAATTGCTTAAGGATTATGATATGAACATCTTGTACCATCCAGGAAAGGCAAATGTGGTGGCTGATGCTCTCAGTCAGAAGTCTATGGGTAGTTTGGCTCATTTGAAAGCGGATCAGAGGCCCTTGGCTCAGGAGGTTTATCAATTGGACAGCTTGGGGGTTTGTCTTTCGACCTTAGGCGAAGGGGAAGCATAATGGGGCAGAATCGTCACTTGTAGCGGAAGTTAAGGAGAAGCAGTTTATTGATCCAGCATTGGCACAGTTGAAGGAGGCAGTTCTGAATGGCAAGATTTCAGCATTTTCACTTGGCAGCAATGATGGAGTGTTGCGATGTCAAAGTAGGCTATGTGTTCCAGATGTAGATAATTTTCAAGAAACGGTAATGGCGGTGGCTCATAGCTCCCGGTATTATGTGCACCCAGGTTTTACGAAAATGTATCATGATCTCCGAGAAATTTATTGGTGGAGCGGTATGAAGAGGGATGTGGTGGACCATGTATCCAAATGTTCGAATTGTCAACAGGTGAAGGCCGAGCATCAGAGGCCCGGTGGGTTAACTCAACTTATGGAAATACCGACGTGGAAATGGGAGATGATCAATATGGATTTCGTGGTAGGGTTACCTCGCACTCAGCGCAAGTTCGACTCGATTTGGGTAATAGTGGACCGACTCACGAAATCAGCTCACTTTTTGCCAGTCAAATCTACCAACACGGCGGAGCGCTATGCCCAATTGTACATCAAGGAGATAGTTAGACTTCATGGCACTCCATTTTCTATTATCTCAGATCGAGGGGCCCAGTTTACAGCTAATTTTTGGCAAATATTCCAGCAAGGTTTGGGTACTCAGGTAAATCTCAGCACGGCTTTCCATCCACAGACTGACGGTCAGGCAAAGCGGACTATTCAGATGGTCGAAGATATGCTACCGGCTTGTGCTTTAGACTTCAAGGGTAATTGGGATGAACATTTGCCTCTTGTCGAGTTTGCTTATAATAACAGCTTCCATGCTAGTATCCGAATGGCCCCGTTTGAGGCATTGTACGGAAGGAGGTGTAGATCTCCGATCGGATGGATCGAGGTTGGTGAAGCGGAATTGTTAGGACCAGATCTTGTGCACCATGCTATGGAAAAAGTTAGATTCATTCAAGAGAGGATGAAAACTGCTCAGAGTCGTCAGAAATCCTATGCGGACGTTCGTCGAAGGGAATTGGAGTTCCAGGTAGATGAATGGGTGTTCTTAAAGGTATCCCCCATGAAGGGAGTGATGCGGTTTGGGAAGAAAGGGAAGTTGAGCCCAAGGTACGTCGGGCCATATCGGATTGCTCAAAGGATAGGACGGGTGGCTTATAGGTTAGAATTGCCCCATGAAATATCATTAATGCACCCAGTGTTCCATGTGTCTATGCTGAGGAAAATGGTTGGAGATCCATCCGCCATCGTGCCCGTTGGGACTATTGAGGTTAATGAAGAGCTATCATACGAAGAGGCTCTGTTTGCTATTCTTGATAGGCAAGTCCGTAGATTGAGAAACAAAGAGATTGCTTCTGTTAAAGTGTTGTGGCGGAGTCAACGAGTCGAGGAAGCCACGTGGGAAACAGAGAAAGAAATGAAAGAAAAATACCCCCATCTATTTGAGCAAGTGTAGTAGTGATCGTGCGAATTATGGTTCCAAGGCAATTTGATGTTGTACTAAGACTCGTGCCAAGGCACCCCATTTTTCTTTCCTCTCCTAATTGCCTCCTTGTTGTAACTTTCCAATGCGTGCTAAAACTGTATATAAGGTTGTTAACTAGGTGGTGTGCCACCTATAAAGCAAATAAAAGTTTTGTGAAACAAATGTGCTAAGTAAGTGATTAATAGTAGTGTAGAATTGTAATGGTTAGAAGAATTGTCTATGATCTATTGGGGTGATTGAACTGTATGGGGCGCACTGCAATGACCCAAAGTTATGTGAAAATTATATGCCATTAATTGAGTCTTATGCTAAATTGTGATGAAAAGAGGATGAACCATATGTAATTGTCAAGGTAATTGGATATGTGCAAGTGTTGAGGTAATGAATGGTATACCAGTTGTAGGGATAACAAAATTTGTGTAATGATGCTTGGAGATGTGTTTCGGGGGCTCTCTGTCAGGTGGATAGGTCTACATACAAAGGAGACTCTGGCGAAATTTTCTGAAAATACCGGAGTTGGTGTAAATTGGAAGGTTTGCATATCATGTTTTAAAAAAACAAATGATTTCCAAAATCCTAATTCGAGGACGCATGATTTTTAAGGGGGGGAGAATGTAAAGACCCGTAAAATTTCTTGCTTAAAATAATGCCCGAATAAGTCCCCGAGTTGTTATCTCTGAGGAAATTCTTAAAACGGACCTTGATTTTTGTAAAAGTACCCCGAGAATTGGAAGAACTTAATTTTTCCAGAAATTAGGTGTTATGCGACGCACTATGCGATCGCTGCCCAACTGAAGAGGTGTTATACACGGGCAGATCACTGCCCAACTGAGGGGGTGTTATGCGACGCATAATGCGATCGCATAACATGTATGCGGACCGTATAGTGGTCGCATACCCGGGCAGAATGTTTTCAAAATTTGGCCCACCTGAGGGCCATTCTGCGGTCCAATATGCGGACCGCATGTCAGGAATGCGATCGCATTCCTGGCTGCATATTCGACACGGTCTTTTAATTTTCTAAATTTTTATACCCGACCCCAATTTAATTTAACCCCTGCCCCCTTTCATTTTAACAAGTTTTCTGAACAAAATAGAGAGAAGGAAAGGAGAGTTCTTGAGAAAGGAAGTGGTCCTTCCATCAAAGTGATTTTCAAGGTCTCTCAGGCCTGGTAATTCGAGTAATCTCCTTCTTCCCCATTCTAGCAGGTAAGGGTTCCCAACCGCCTTTTTTTTTTCTTCCATTAATTTTCTGATTTTTATACAAAGGGAGGGTTGGCCTAGATTGATTCTTAAAAATATTAGCTAAGACCTAGCATGCATGTTTAATAATTGTGCTAATCTAGTAAAAGGGAGTGGGTTGGGGTAAACATCACAAAGATAGGGTTGGTAATCTAATGGGTTCACATAGTGTTAGACAAAATGCTTGAGAGAGTCTGAATTGCATGCATGACTTCCAATTCTGAGTTGAATATGTCTAATTGGGAACTAGATTGACGGTACTAGTCGGTTCGGTGATTATGAGTTAAAGTTGAAAAGGGAAACTCGACTCCAGGTATGTTTGGCTAACTTTAATCTTTGTAAAATCACTTGTGGTGTTCGAGCATACAGTACGTGTATTGTTATAAATATGTGCAACTGGTTGTCCAAATTATGTTGATGTGTGAAGTGTAATACTTGTCTTTCTTTAGTTGACCACCACACTACCACGTTATGAAAAACGGTGCTAAAAGGATAAAGAATCCAAGAGTGTGAATGTATATGCTAAAGGCTATGTAAAGAAGTTGTATTCTTATTGCTGAAATATTCTGTGATTTGTCATCGTTGGTGTGATTGTAATTGTCAGGTGGGATCGGGTTGCGCGCCCCAACATGGGAGATAAGGGTGATATGTGAGAAGTGATAAGGGTATGATTGTAATTATCAGGTAGGATCGGGTTGCGCGCCGCATTAGAGGAGATAAGGGTGATATGTGAGAAGTGATAAGGGTGTGATTATAATTGTCAGGTGGGATCGGGTTGTGCACCGCAACCGGGGAGATAAGGGTGATGTGTGAGAAGTGATAAGGGTGTGATTGTAATTGTCATGTGGGATTGGGTTGCACGCCGCAACAATTGTCAGGTGGGATCGGGTTGCACGCCCCAACAGGAGAAATAAGGGTGAGATGTGAGGAGGGACAAGGATGGAATTGAAATTGTGATTTTGATGAAGTGTAAATTGTGGAACTTCCATTGTATATCTTTTTATGTCTTGTGCAGTAATTGTGTGACTCTCTGTCTGTCTCTTACGTGTGCATTATTGAGTTTACTTAGAGTAAAGTTTGTTCATGCATACCAGTACAATTCAAATGTACTGACGACCCTTCTGCCGGGGGGCGCTACATTCTTGTGATGATTGTAGGTGGTTCTATAGCAGGTACTTCAGCACACCGACAATAGTGCCTCCTCTTCGTCCTATCAGCTATTTTGGTGAGGCCCTGTCCTCTCAGGGCCTAGTGTGGTTCATGCCACCTTTCCTCCCGGATTCTTATTTTGGTACTTGTGTAAGGTATAGCCGGAGCCTTGTTACCGGCAAGTATTGTATAACTCTGTCGTACTCCTAGAGGCTCCGTAAACAGGAATTGTGGGTTATGTACTTATGTATTTTGGGAAGTATGACTTGTAGACCACGTAAAGTAGACTGTGTGTTTTTTTTTTTTTAAGTATTGTATCACTTGTTGGAAACGACAGACTTCTATGGTTTAATTTCAGATTGTAAAAATGCATCTTAATTATAATTGAATAATGCACAACGGAAACTTCGGGGTAATACGTGGGAGGGAAAAAGGAATCCAGGTCCGCTTGACTGGGACTACCCGGTCGAGTGCTGGTCGTTTCCCTTGGTTTTGGGGCGTGACAAATGATTAATCATAATGATGACCAAATTAGACGCATCAATATTTTCTCAGCATTTCGTCAAATGTTTATCAAGTTATAATAAACTAAATATTGGTTTCTAACAGTTAATTCTATATTCTTAGTATCTATGAGTCAAGTAAGACATGAAAGAAGAAGGTCACGTAATTTTACAAGGAAATATTCATAGCATAATCTACCCCCTGAGCATGATTAATCCTGGCATATGCATATATGCTCGTTACCTCATATATGTATCGCCTCCACAAGTAGCAAATAATGTTGAATAGTAGGGAAAATCCCTTCAACAAAGGTAGGCAAGACACTTACCTCCAACAAGCCATATCGATATACTAGAAGCGCCATCCCGCTCAAATCATCCCCCAAACATCTCGAAACTAGCCAAAAGCAACTCAAATACATCAAATAATTCTAAAGAAAACAAACTCACTCGATAAAGGTCGAATCATTAATCAAAATCCCAAAATCTTCAAAAATGTCCAACCCAAGCCCAACTCAAAATCGATAATAGTTTCACTCAAATCCAACTCAAAATCGATGTTCTAAACTCAAAAATTCACATTACGAAATTTTAGGCTAAAACCCCCAATTTTCTCTTTTGGAACCCTCAATCAAATACCGAAAACGGACATAGATTCATGATATAAAATCAAAAAATAGTAGATAACATTTACCCCAGCCCACATGATGAAAATTGCTTCAAGAATCGCCTTACGGAGCTCCATAGCTCAAACAATGCAAAAAATGGTCGGAACCCCCAAAATAGAGTACTTTATAATTTTCCCAAGCATTTCTTTTATGCGAACGCGGGAAGTCCATCGCGTTCGCGATAAAAAAAAGCACTGACACCAAAAGACTTTATGTGAACGCGAACAAGGCCTCGCTAACGTGATGAACAATCACAACTGCCTCCCCAAAATACGCAATGCGTTTGCGAAACACGACGTGTGAACGTGATGAAGATTCTTTTTCCTCCAGCTTCTTAACCTATCACTATGCGAACGCGGTCTGTCTTGTGAGAACGCGAACAGTTTCCAGCTCCAAGGTATCTGATCGCATAACATTCTTCGTGATCGTATAAACCAAACGATGCACCAGATTACACCAGCAATCAAACATGAAGAAAAAATGATCTGAAATCAATTCGAAACACACCCGAACCCCTCGGGACCCCGTCCAAGTATACCAACAAGTCCTTAAATTAAACTTGATGAACTTTGAATTTTTTAACTTCAATAACTCGTGCCAAAACTTAGGAAATCAACTTGGAATGAACACAAATTTTGCACACGAACCCCAAATGACAAAACGAAGCTATTCCAGTTCCCTGAATCATATTCGAATCTGATATCAAACAGTCCAATCCGAGTCAAACTTTCCAAAAATCCATCTTCTGCCAATTAGTGTCGAACCCTTCTAGAAACATCCAAATGCAAACCAAGGCATACGCCCAAGTACAAAATCAGCATCACTGGGTCTGGACACACAAACAAGGCACGAGAGCCTAATTAGTTCCACAATTAAACAACATGGAAGACCCTCCAATGCACTTATAACTCGAGACTATACGCCAAATTAAGAATAAATCAAACACTCAATAATCCTCTCTATATCTCAAGCAAATTCTTCTCATCCATTTCAAACAATGTGAACACATCTCGCGGTCACAAAATGCTCATCACCAGCCACTCACCGAGCCACGAATTCCACTCATAGGGACACTACCGGACACATAATCCCAAAAGCACGTGCTCACCCAGCCTAAATCACTATGCTCAAGCCACAGTCAAAAACCTGGCTTCGGGTCCTCCAGACTGGCCCATCATCAGCACAATGATATCACATCTCGCACCTCATCTATGGGATCACAAGCCATCGATGCACATCTCATATTGAGCGCTAATATATGCATACAAATGCGTGGAAGGATTTGAAAGAGTTACTCTTCAAGCTGAATCAATATCGCGCGATAAGGAATGAAAGATGGGAAATATATCCTAAATGTCTTGTAGCCTATTGAAGATAGGTATGTGTTATGCCCTGTAGTTATTACGTCGATGTTACGCCCCCAATATTATATTATGATGATATTACGCTCCACAGTATTATATTAAAACGATGTTACACCATGTAGTATTATACGTGAAATTGTCGCAAGATAATTAAACTCAATCCAAGGACAAGATTATTTGGAGATTAAAAGTATTATGTTATTTCAAACAAGTGATATGTAAATTAGTGAAGGTGAGAGGGTAAGCACATCAAAGAAAATGAATTTCCGTTAAAGTTTGACATGTTGGAATAAAATATGGCCCGAGCTAAAATACCCGGTATTTATGGACTAGTGCAATACAAGGTACCACATGACCATGATAGTAAGGTGTATAAGGTATGTTAAAAGTGAGTAATATTTTATGAAATTTGAGATAATTCTTAATTATATGGATAATCGGATAATTATTAATTTTGGTGGGAGATTAACAAATAATTAAGATGTTAATTGGTTGGGAATGGATGAGCTAATACGTGCCAGCCCAAAAAGGCTATGATAGCGAGTCTTACCATACAAAGAAAGGTGGCATAATTAAGATGACTATGTGTCTTAGCCATACAAAGAGTGGGGCCTACTCTATTTAATAAAGGCTTCAACGTAAATCATTGAAATACATATGTTACATTTGCAATTTGAAGAGATTTGCAATTCTATATGGATTAAAGACAAACGGATGGAGGTTCAATACGTATATGCAATTCTAATATAGCACACAACGAAGTTATACTGTGTAATCGCAACCGGATTGTGCTATTCTAAGAGAGCACACTACATTCCTTCTCAAGAATATCATATGGATTTTCACCTACTTCGATCCGCTGTTACATGTTTTGTCGCAATCAAAGTATGTTGGAGGGATTGTCAAGAGAATCGGTTCAGGTATGGTAAGGCTATTCCTTCTTTCTTTTGGCATGATGTACGACACAAACGAAACGAGAAAATGCACAATTTCCATGAATGACTCTATTCATAAAAATACTAGAGATGCTTATGTTCTCGATTCCCCATGTGTCATATTATTCTATTATCTTTTTATGGGTCTCATAAAATATGTAAGTTGATAAAGTTTATTTCAAGATATTAATCAAAGGCATAAAGGTCTTATGATACTCCGAAAGATTTTACTGACGTACTTCTCATGCATTGCATTTATTTACATTGACCCATGACCAGATGGCATTATTTACACGTATATATATGTGTGTGTATATATATATTTTTATGGGATATGGGAAAAGGTTACGACGTTATACACTCACCACCACCTGATCAACTGGTATACGTTAATGATTTGCCTACAATGGGCGAGATGATATGATGGGATGCCCTCAGAGGGTGGATGATAATATGAACGCATATACCAGTGCATAGTATGACATTTATACGCATATGCATGACATTATAATATTAAATGATTCGCAGAGTTATTCAGATACACATGTTGAGTCTTTTACTACATTTGTTCTCTCATTACTGTGTTTTACGGATTTCCATTCTTAGATACTCGGTACATCATTTATAATGACGTCTCTTTTGCCTGGGGATATTGTGTTTCATGCTCGCGGGTCCCGATAGATAGGTTGAGAGTCATCCAAGTAGGCTATCATCTTAGGGGGAGATGTTGGTGCGCTCCATTTGCTACGGAGTTTCTTATTTGGTTAGTATGATTTAGACATGTATTGACTGGTATGTCGGGGTCCTGTCTCGGCCTTATGACATTTAGCACTCTTAGAGACTTGAAGACATATGTCATTTATATGAAAGATTGTATGGACTTGTCGGCCTATGTTCAGTGTACGAGTGATTATTAAGGCCTTATAGGCCTGTACATCATATGAATAAGTCAGTATATCAGGCTAGGTCATTTTATGTCAAGTGTTCTCTCATGTTCTATTCTTCTTACCTCATACAACCCTTCTGACCCACTTATCTATGATGACGTATTAAGAAAGATACGTTATGTTGGTACTCGATCGAGTAAGATACCGAGCGCCCATCGCGGCCCATCGGTCTGCGAGACTCTACCAGACACTTGCTCATGACTTGTAGAACCTATGAACCTAGAGCTCTGATACCAATCTGTCACGACCCGAAAACCACTAGTCGTGATGGAACCTAACTCGACCCGCTAGGTAAGCCAACTAACTGTCAATATAATCCTAATGAAATCTATCGGAAACGATAAAGAATTATTTGAACATTTACATATTAACCCAAGGACGTGTAGTACGAAGCATGAGCTTCTAAGAATTTGAATTTTACAAAGCCGGTACAAATAAATACACAATTTGTTTGAAAGTTACATAAAAAGATTAGCAAAATCTAAAGCTGCCAAGGACAAGTGACGACTATTTTCCAAAATGCACGAACATCTTCTGAGTCAGCTATCGACATCACCATCAGCTCTACTCCAAAATATGCACACAAGGTGCAAAAGTGTAGTATGAGTACAACCAACCTCATGTACCTAGTAAGTATCTTGTCTAACCTCGCCGAAGTGGTGACGAAACTTTTTAGTTAAAAGATACTCACTGATAAAATCTACAATGTAAACTAGCAATAGAACAATACTACGATTTTAACATTAAAAAGTACATGAGACAAATATGCAAAGCAATAAATGAGTACTAGAAGAGATTTCAACTTAACATTTTTCCAATATCGCGACCAATCTTTTCCTTAGAATGAAAACCAATAACCACGATAGTCACTCCATAGCTTTCATAGTGTGAGGCAATGTACTCATATATCAAGTCAATTGCACGTCAACACCCTTCGTGCATTTATCTCTTCCTCACCAAATATGCATATAATAGTACCAACCAGATGGCAGAAATGCCGATTACAGTAATGACAAAGTAAGGAATACACAAGGAGCAATAATGAACGAGGATATACATATGGGCAACAATAATAATAGGCGAAAATAATAGGAGTTATGACATCAATTAGAAAAGAAGAATATAAACTCCAACTAACTAGCATGGTGGAGGCCTAGAAATAGATATAACAAATCAGAAAGGGACACATGATCTTTATAAGTTAACAAGTGGAGGCATGAATGACTAACATGGTAGAAAGCCTATACTAAAGTGCAACAAAATAGATATGACATGGATGTAATTATAACAGCAAGAAGTAGTCATGGTACTTGCAAGTTAAGCAAGTAGAAAGCATGGGCAACACAACAACAATGAGATAGAGAACAAGGACAGAACAATAACGACAAGTCACATAAGAACCATAAGTACGACAATAAAATCTCAAGGAAAATACATGAATGTATCTACAAGCAAATTATATCATGACATAATACATGTCCTTCGTCCTCACTTGCACGAAAACACCCTTCGTGCCATGACCTCGTGATAACATAAAATCATGATAATATAAATGCAATGGCACTTCATCACACTTCGTGATTTTACCCTCAAATGAAATGGAACGACATCACCCTTTGTGCTTTACACTCACATAACATTTCACGACATCACCCTTCGTGCTTTACACTCACATAACATGGCACGACATCACCCTTCGTACCTTTACTCTCAAATGATATGGAACGACATCATCCTTCGTGCTTTATACTCTCCCTCACATGATAATATACATACATATATATATATATATATATATATATATATATATATATATATATAATGGAATTGCATCACTCTTAGTGCTTTACACTCTTCCTTACCAAGCATATGCATATTAGTGTCAAACAAGGTAGGAAACATAAATAAAGTCAAGGAGAGTGTTTAAATTAATATTCCATTAAAATTTTCTCATAATTCCTACAAATTATGATCAATCTATGACTCAAGTAAGAAATGAAGCAAGAAGGTCACGCAATTTTACAAGGCACAATTCATANTAGGCAAGACACTTACCTCCAACAAGCCAAATCGATACAGTAGAAAAGCCATCCACCTCCGAATGGCTTGAAACTAGGTAAAAGAAACTCAAATACATCAAATAATGCTAAAGGAAGTAATCCCAATCGATAAAGGTGGCATCTTTAATCAAAAGTCCAAAATCATCCAAAAAGTCCAACCCAGACCCGCACCTCGCAACCCGACAAATCTCACAAAATACGAAAACCCGTTCAATTACGAGTCCAACCAAAATAGTTTCACTCAAATCCAACTCCAAATCGATGCTCAAAACATAAAAATTCGCATTATGAAACTTTAGTCTAAAACCCCAAATTTTCTCTTTTGGAACCCTCAATCAAATGCAAAACACGGAAAACCCAAATTTTCTCTTTTGGAACCCCAAATTTGCGTGCACAGTACTGGCGTAAAATCGAAAAACTTTTAATTTGAAAATATGAGAAATAATAATTTTTGGAATTAAAATTTTGTTTTGGTTCACTTTGGTCATTATTTTGAGTAAATGGACCAGGATCCGTATTTCGAGAATCCCGGGAGGTCCGTCCTAAAATATGGGACTTGGGCGTATATCCGGAAATGAATTACGAGGTCCCTAGCTTTAGAAATCAATTTTTGAAGAAAATTGTTATGCTGGATTTTAAAGGAAATAAAGAAATTAATAAATGTTTGAAACCATTGGTATCGGGCCCCTATATTGGTTACAGATCTCGGTACAAGTTTGTTATGATATTTAAATCTTATTTGTAAAATTTGTTGAAAATCAGAGTTGATTTGACGTGATTCAGACGTCCGATTGAGAAATAGTAAAATTTAAGTGTTCTTAAGAAAAATCATGAGTTTTGAGGTTAAATCATAGTTTTAGATGTTATTTTCATGATTTTATCGCACGAGAAAATCCGTATGATATTTTTAGACTTGCGTGCATATTTGGTTTAGAGCCTCGAAGGCTCGGGTGAGTTTCGGGTAGGTTTCAGGGTGTTATGAACTTGGAAATAACTGTTGTAAATATGTTTCTGGTGCACTGATGCACTCTTCATCGCGATCAGGAAGCTTCACATGCGATCGCGTAGAGTAATTTTGTTGGGGGTCATTTGTGCAACACGAACGCATAACCTAGGCCGCGAACGCGAAACATTGGGGGGATTACCCTTGGCGAACGCGGCTAGGCTATCGCGAACGTGGAGAGTAATGGGCCTGGGGAGGGGGCTCACGCTTCTTTTATGTGAACGCGTCCATTGGGTCGCGATCGCAATGGCCATCTGGAGTAATTCTCCGCGAACGCGTCTTCACCATTGCGAATGTGAAGGCCATTGGGACAGACCCTCCGCGATCGCGACAGGCCCATTGCGAACGTGATGAAGTCCTGTCGAGCGATTTAATAACTGATTTTAACACGGGCAGAACCTATTTTCTTCATATTTACGAACTAAAAATACCTAGAGGCGATTTACAACCCACAAGTTCAACCCAAAAGTGTTGGTAAACGATTATAAACTCTTCTATTTCGATTACCCAATGTTTTTCCTCACTTTTCAATCAATAATCAAGAATTTTCATGGTAGAAATTGGGGATTTGGGTAGAATTAGAGAATTTTGTAAAAACCGAATTTTGACCTCAAATTGGGGTCGAAATTCGAAACTAATTGAATACTCGGGATCGGGGGTGAATGGGTAAATGGAATTTGGTCCGAACCACGAGTTTGGACTAAGCAGGCCCGTGGTCGATTTTTAACTTTTTTTTAGAAAACTTAGGAAAACCATAATTTTTCAGTAAAGTTAGTTCCTTTAGTATTAATTGATGATATTGAACTAATTATGATTAGATACGAGTGTGTTGGAGGTGAATTCGAAAGGAAAAGTTGTAATTGAGCATTGAGTGTCCTGCGGAATTGAGGTAGGTGTTGTGTCTAACCTTAGCTTGAGGGAATAGGTGTTATGTGAATACTTTCTACTTGTTTTGTTGCTAAATGCGATGTATAGGTGAGGTCACAAGTACCTATACATTGTGGTCAGGTCATAATATGCGAGTGAAAGTTAGTTCTTGTGATTCATGTTGTCTTTAAGCCAAGTATCCATGTTTATTGTTATTATTGATATATGAAAAGATGTGTATCCGGTTCCACCGAGATGGATAATATTATGAACATTGAGTTGATATTGAATTATGAAATGATGTTAGAAACTATAATTAAACAGTGATTTCTGTGAAGTTTCCTCTTTATATGCTACTGCTGATTCTATGATTGGTGAGGACGAGTGTAAAGCACGGAGGGTGATTCCGTGCATGATTTAATTATATTGTGAGGAAGAGTGTAAAGCATAAAGGGTGATGTCGTGCATGACTTATTTATATTGAGAGGAAGAGAGTAAAGCACGAAGGGTGATGTCGTGCATTCTTAATTATAATCTGGCGAGGATGAGAGTAAACTCACGAAGGGTGATGTTGTGCATTCTATTTATTATTTGGTGAGGCTGAGAGTAAAAGCACAAAGTGTGGTGCCGTGCAAGTTCCCTTTCTATTTTGAATTGCTAAAATTATTGTTGATCACTGTTTAATTCTGTCTTATCGTTTTCCTCCTCCCTTATGTTAAAAATTCCGCATCGCATGCTCCCTTCCTATTATTTGTTATTTTTAATTCTTTAATTGGTATTATTTCAGCTAGCATGCTTATAAATTTCCAGGTTTTATGTGGTGTCCTATCCTAGCCTCGTCACTACTTCGCCGAGGTTAGGCTCGACATTTACCAGTGCATGGGGTCGGTTGTACTGATATTGCACTCTGCACTTCTTGAGCAGATCCAGGTTAAGCTCCGAGCTGAGGTCGAGCTAGAGCTAGTACTATTCGCACGGAGACACGAGGTAAATCTAATGGCGTCCGCAGATTCCTGGAGTCTTCTCTATATTATCTTGATTACTGCTTTATTTGAATCAAAACAATTATACATTATTTCTTGAGCCAATTACTTGTAGTATGCTTTAGGAGTTCGTGAATTGTGGCTCCAAACCCTAGGTAGCTAGATACTATAATTAGCATCAGGTTTCGTTTTATTATTTCTCACACTATTCGACATTCGTTTATTTGATAATTTTAGACTTATTATTATAATTTAATTGTTTAAATGTTGAATCCCTCTAACAGTGGCTTGCCTAGCAAGTGTGGTGTTAGGCGCCATCACGATCCCGAGAGTTGGGAATTTGGGTCGTGACAAGTTAGTATCAGAGCTCTAGGTTGCCTAGGTCTCATATTTCACGAACAAGCTTAATAGAGTCTTAGGGATCGGTATGGAGACGTCTGTACTTATCTCTCGGAGGCTATAAGGTTAGGAACAAACTCATTTTTATTTCTACTTTGTCTTGTGATTATTGATATCTCAAATATTGATTGAACTCTTCTATTCTCTCGCAGATGACAAAAACACGTGCTTCTTCTTTCGCTGTCCAACAATCAGGTCCTCTAACAGCAGGAGCTCCTACTAGAGGCAGAGGACGAGGTCATGCAAGAGGCCAAGGCAGGGGCATGACTCAGCAAATTGCTCAGGCAGTAGCCCCAGCCGCGGAGCCTCAGATATAGAATGATTAGGGGGTTCCAGCTCAGACCTATCTAGCGGGACCAACTCAAGTTCTAGAGGGGTTTATTGCTAACCCGGTGCTTCAGGATGCTTTGGTCCGATTAGTGGGCCTTATAGAGAGTGTAGCCCAGACTGGCGCATTCCCCGTGGCAGCACCAGTATCTCAGGCTGCAGGAGGGGTCTAGACTCCTGCTACCCACACTCTTGACCAGATTACTCCTCAGATTCAGACCCTAGTAACCAATCCAGCTGGGGTAGTTCAGCCAGTTGCAGCAGCACCGCTTGTTGATGGGGCAGCTATGTCAAATGATGCTTTGTGGAGATTGGACATGTTCATCAAGCTTTTCCCTGTTCATTCCAGTGGTTCCACCTTAGAGGATCCTCATGAATATCTTGATAGTTGTCATGAGGTTCTTCGAAACATGGGTATTTTGGAGACTAATGGGGTCGACTTCGCCGCTTTTCAGATGACTGGTTCCACTAAGAAATGGTGGAGGGATTATTTGTTGACCAGACCAGCTAGGTCACCTTCTCTTACTTGGGATCAATATTCATATCTGTTTTTGGAGAAGTTTTTGCCTATTACTACTAGAGAAGAGAAGCATATTCAGTTTGAGTGTCTTCAGCAGGGCAACATGACTGTCACCCAATATGAGAATCTCTTTGTGGATCTGGCTAGACATGCTATTCTCTTGTTATCCACCGAGAGAGAGAGAGAGTCGGGAGATTTATTGAGGGCCTTGCTCAGCCCATCAGGTTGCAGATGGCTAAAGAGACAGGGAGTGAGATTTCCTTTCAGGATGCGGGCAATGTGGCCAGGAGAGTTGAGATGGTTCTCGGATTGGGAGGTCACAGTTCAGACAAGAGATCTCACCATTCGGGTGGATTCAGCGGTGCTTCATCTAGCGGCGGGGTTACATTCAGCAAAGTCCATTCTTCTAGGACATTTCATTCGGCACTTCAGGCATCTAATGGTACCTCAGATGGCCATGGTTCTTAATTTACTTGTTCTGATCAGTCAGCTCCTATCAGTGCACCTCCTGTTCAGAGTTTTCAAGGTGGTTATACCGGTCGACAGGGTTAGTTTTCCGGCTAGCAGTCTTAGCAGTCGAGGTCTTGTTACACTTGTGGTGACCCGAGGCACATTGATAGGTATTGTCATCGAGCGTCGGGTAATTCTCAATATCAGGGTTCCCGTACTATAGTTCTAGCACCAGCTATTGTACTACCTGCCCACCTAGCCAAGGGTAAGGGTTAGGTAGCAAGAGGTAGGGGATAGATTTTTAGAGGTGGAGGCCAGCCCACTAGAGGTGGAGGTCCGCCTATCAGAGGTCCTCCTAGAAACCTGGTTTTGGGTGGTGGGGCCCATACTCGATTGTATGCATTTCCAGCCAGACCTGAGGCAGAGTCCTTCGATGCGGTTATCGCATGTATCATTTCAGTTTGCAATAGAGATGTTTTAGCCTTGTTTGATTCGGGGTCTACTTATTAATATGTATCATCTTATTTTGCCTCGTATTTGGTTATACCCCGCGATTCCTTGAGTGCCTTTGTTTATGTGTCTATGCACGTAGGGGATTTTATTGTCGTAGACCGTGTGTATCGTTCGTGTATGGTCGTTATTAAGGGTCTTGAAATCAATGTGGATCTTTTTCTTCTTAAAATTGTTGATTTTGATGTCATATTGGGCATGGATTGGCTATCACCTTATTATGCCATCTTGGACTGTCATGCCAAGACAGTTATTTTAGCTTTGACGGGGTTTCCTCGATTAGAGTTGAAAGGGACTCATGGTCATTATCCCAGTAGAGTGAGTTCTTATGCCAAGGTTCGTCGCATTATTGAGAAGGGGTGTTTGGCCTATTTGGCTCATATTCCCGATTGTAATACTGAGGCTTCTTCTACAGATTCGGTGCCTATTGTTCGTGAATTTCCTGATGTATTTCCTGCAAACCTGCTGGAGATGCCGCCCGACAGGGATATTTACTTTTGCATTGATGTGGCTCCGGGCACTCATACCATTCTATTCCTCCATACCGAATGTCCCCACCAGAATAGAAAGAATTGAAAAAGCAGTTGCAAGACTTGCTTGATAAGTGCTTCATTATACCTAGTGTCTCGCCCTGGGTTGCACCGATTTTGTTCGTAAAGAAGAAGGATGGGTTGATGCGGATGTGTATAGATTAACGACAGTTGAATAAAGTTACAGTCAAGAATAACTATCCATTGCCGAAAATTTATGATTTATTTGATCAACTTTAGGGTGCTAGGGTGTTTTCGTAAATTTATTTGAGATCGGGTTACCATCAGCTGAAGATCAGGGCGTCTGATGTTCCTACACAGCCTTTTGGATGAGCTATGGGCACTATGAATTCCTGGAGATGTCTTTCCGCTTGACTAATGCCCCATAAGCCTTTATGGAATTGATGAATCATGTTTTCAAGCCTTATCTAGATTACTTCGTAATAGTGTTCATTGATGATATTCTAATATACTCCCGCAGCCGATAGTAGCATGAGCAGTACCTCCGGATAGCGCTCGAGACTTTGAGGGACAATCAATTGTATGCAAAATTCTCAAAGTGTGAGTTCTGGTTAAATTAAGTAGCTGTCATGGGTCACATCGTATTAATAGAGGGTATTCAGGTTGATCCTAAGAAAATAGAGGTAGTCAAGAACTGGCCTAGACATACTTCATCCACAGAAATCATGAGCTTCTTGGGTTTGGCGGGTTACTACCATCGATTTGTGGAGTGGTTTTCATCTATAGCAGCCCCAATGACTAAATTGACTCAGAAGGGTGCCCCATTGAAATTGTCGGAAGAGTTTGAAGCGAGCTTTCAGAATCTCAAGACAGCCTTGACTTCAACATCGGTGTTGGTGTTACCATCAGGTTCGAGATCCTTCATGGTATATTGTGATGCCTCCCGTGTTGGTCTTGGAGCGGTATTAATGCAGGAGGGCAGGGTGATTGCATACGCGTCTCGACAGTTGAAGGTTCACGAAAACAATTATCTTGTTCATGACTTGGAGTTGGTAGCCATTGTTCACGCATTGAAAATTTGGAGTCTCCAGTACTTGTTCAAGCAAAAGGATCTTAATTTGAGATAGAGGAGATGGTTAGAGTTACTGAAATATTATGACGTAAGTATATTATACCATTCGGGGAAGGACAATGTGGTGGCCGATGCATTGAGTAGGAAGGCGGTGAGTATGGGTTGCCTGACATTCATTCCAGTTGGTGAGAGACCGTTATCTTCAAACATTCATACTTTGGCTAATCAGTTCGTGAGGTTTGATATATCGCCCATCCATGTTTTATCTTGTACAGTCGCTCGGCCTTCTTTATTTTAGCATATCAGAGATCGACAGGATGCTGACCCGCATTTGATGATCCTTAGGGACACAGTTCGGCACGGTGGTGCCAAGCAGGTTACATTTATAAGTGACGGTGTTTTGAGTATATGTGTGCCTAATATTGATGGACTACGTGAGTTGATCCTTGGGTAGGCTCACAGTTCTAATTATTCTATTCACCCGGGTGCTGCCAAAATGAACCAGGACCTGCGACAACATTATTGGTGGAGAAGGATGAAAAAGGGCATTATTGCTTATGTGGCTCGTTGCTTGAATTGTCAACAGGTAAAGTATGAGCATCAGAGACCCGATGGTTTACTTCAACAGATGGATATTCCTGAGT
The DNA here is from genome assembly GCA_005239495.1 of Nicotiana undulata. Taxonomy (NCBI): domain Eukaryota; kingdom Viridiplantae; phylum Streptophyta; class Magnoliopsida; order Solanales; family Solanaceae; genus Nicotiana; species Nicotiana undulata. The sequence goes on along the minus strand of ML296069.1, from coordinate 16,311 downwards.
GGAAGTGGGAGCGTATCACTATGGACTTCTAGTGGCAAGTACTTATACTTCGGAGCGGTTGGTAGAGATATATATTCGAGAGATTGTTCACCTTCACGGTGTGCCTGAGTCTATTATCTCGGATCGAGGTACACAATTTAATTCACACTTTTGGAGGGCAGTTCAGCGTGAGTTGGGTACAAGGGTTGAGTTGAGCACAACATTCCATCCTCATACGGACGGGCAGTCCGAGCGTACTATTAAGATATTAGAGGATATGCTTCGTGCCTCTGTTATTGACTTTGGAGGTTTGTGGGATTAGTTCTTCCCATTAGCGGAGTTTGCCTACAATAATAGCTACCAGTCGAGCATTTAGATGTCTCCTTACGAGGCATTATAAGGTAGATGGTGCAGATCGCCAGTTGGATGGTTTAAGTTGGGAGACGCTCGGTTGTTGGGTACAAAATTAGCTTAGGAGGCCTTAGACAAGGTCAAGATTATACATGATCGAATCTGTGCAGCTCAGTCTAGGCAAAATAGTTATGGCGACCGTAAGGTTCGTGATGTGACATTCATGGTTAGAGAGAGGGTGTTACTTCGGGTGTCGCCCATGAAGGGTGTTATGAGATTGAGGAAGAAGGGCAAGTTGAGCCCTAGGTTTATCGGGTCATTTGAGATTCTCGACAGTGTGGGGGAAGTAGCTTATAAACTTGGGTAGCCTATAGGGTTTTCCTCAGTCCATCCGGTATTCCATGTGTCTATGCTCCGGAAGTATCATGGTGAACCGTCCAACATGTTAGATTTCAGCTCTGTCTTATTGAACAAAGATTTGACATATGAAGAGGAGCCAATAGCCATTTTAGACTGGCAGGTTCGTCAATTGAGATCAAAGAGTTACTCTTCAATTTGAGTGCAGTGGAGAGGTCAGCCTATTGAGGCAGCTACTTGGGATTCCGAGTCGGACATGCAGAGTAGATATCCCTACTTGTTTTCCGTTCAGGTAATTTTCTATGTCCGTTCGGGCACGAATGTTTGTTTTAGAGGTGGAGATTGTGATGACCCAAAGGGTCATCTTATGAATTAAGACTCCATTCAAGACTCATTATCCTTAAATAGATTAATTGTATTTACCTCGATTTGCGTGGGCGGTTCGAGCGTGAAACAGAAAAGCTTTTTATGTGAAAATATGAGAAATTATAATTCTTGGAATTAATATTTGGTTTTAGTTGACTTTGGTCAACATTTTGAGTAACCAGACCTGGATACGTGTTTCGACAATCCCAGGCCCGTATTTTTGTTCCGGAGCCTGGTACAGGTTTGTGATGATATCTAAATCTTATCTGTGAAATTTAGTGAGAATCAGAGTTGATTTGACATGATTCAGACGTCCGGTTGAGAAATAGTGAAATTTAAGTGTTTTTGAGAAAAATCATGAGTTTTGAGGTATTATGATTTTAGATGTTATTTTCATGATTTGATCGCACGAGCAAATCCGTATGATGTTTTTAGACTTGCGTGCATGTTTGGTTTAGAGCCCCGAGGGCTCGGGTGAGTTTCGTATAGGTTTCAGGGTGTTTTGAACTTGGAAATAACTATTGTAAATCTGTTTATGGTGCACTAATGCACTCTTCTTCGCGATCGCAAAGCTTCACACGCGGTCGTGTAGAGTAATGTTTTTGGGGTTCGTTTGTGCTACGGGAAAGCATAACCTGGGCCGCAAACGCGAGGCACTGGGCGGATTGCCCTTCTTTGGGGGAGGGGGCTCGCGCTTCTTCTATGCGAACGCGTCCAGTGGACCGCGATGGCGATGGCCATCTGGAGTAAAGCTCCGCAAACGCGTCCTTAGCACTACGAACGCGAAGGTCGTTGGGACAGACCCTCCGCGATCGTGACAGGCCCTCGCGAATGCGATGAATGCATGTCTAGCAATTTTATAACAGATATTAACACGGGCAGAACCTATTGTCTTCGTAATGTCGAGCTAAAAAGACCTAGAGGCGATTTTCAACCCACATGTTCATCCCCAATGTTTTGCTAAACGATTCTAAACTCTTCACTTTCGATTACCCAATGTTTTTCCTCACTTTTCAATCAAAAATCAAGAATTTTCATGGTAGAAATTGGGGGTTTGGGTAGAATTAGGGAACTTTGTAAAAATTGAAATTTAATCTCGAATTGGGGTCGGATTTCGAAACTAATTTAATACTCGGGATTGGGGGTGAATGGATAAACGGAATTTTGTTCGAACCCCGAGTTTAGACCAAGCGAGCCCGGGGTCAGTTTTTAACTCTTTTTTAGAAAACTTAGGAACACCATAATTTTTCAGTAAAGTTAGTTCTTTTAGGATAAGTTAATGATATTGAACTAATTATGATTAGATACGAGTGTGTTGGAGGTGAATTCGAAAGGAAAAGTTGTAATTGAGCAGTGAATGGCCTGCGGAATTGAGGTAAGTCTTGTGTCTAACCTTAGCTTGTTGGGAATAGGTGTTTTGTGAATACTTGCTACTTGTTTTGTTGCTAAATGCGATGTATAGGTGAGGTGACGAGTACATATACATTGTTTTGAGGTCATAATATGCAAGTGAAAGTTAGTTCTTGTGATTCTTGTTTTCATTAAGCCTAGTATCTATGTTTATTGTTATTATTGAAATATGAAAAAATGTGTATCGGGTTCCACCGAGATGGATAATATTGTGAACATTGAGTTGAGATTGAAATATTAAATAATCTATAAACTATGATGAAACATTGATTTTCGTGAAGTTTCCTCTTTATATGCTATTGATGATTTTATGATTGGTGAGGAAGAGTGTAAAGCACGAAGGGTGATGTCGTGCATGATTTTATTATATTATGAGGAAGAGTGTAAAGCACGAAGGGTGATGTCGTGCATGACTTATTATTATTGTGAGGAAGAGAGTAAAGCACGAAGGGTGATGTCGTGGATTCTTAATTATAATATGGTGAGGATGAGAGTAAAATCACAAAGGGTGATGCCGTGTATTCTATTTATTATTTGGTGAGGCTGAGAGTAAAAGCACGAAGGGTGATGCCGTGCAAGTTCCTTTTCTATTTTTAATTGCTAAAATTATTGTTGATCATTGTTTAATTCTGTCTTATCGTTTTCCTCCTCCCTTATGTTAAAATATCCCCATCGCATGCTCCCTTCCTATCATTTGTTGTTTTTAATTCTTTAATTGATGTTATTTCTGTTAGCATGGTTATACATGTCCAGGTTTTAAGTGGTGTCATGTCCTAGCCTCTTCACTCTTCGCCGAGGTTAAGCTCGACACTTATTAGTACATGGGGTCGGTTGTACTGATACTGCACTCTGCACTATTTGTGCAGATCCATCTTTACGTCCGAGCTGAGGTCGAGCTAGAGCTAGTACTATTCGCACGGAGACACCAGGAAGATCTGCTAGCGTCTGCAGATTCCTGGAATCTTCTCTATATTATCTAGATTACTGTTTTATTTGATTCAAAACAGTTATACATTATTTATCGAGCCAATTACTTGTAGTATCTTTTAGTAGTTCGTGAATTGTGACTCCAACCCCTGGGTAGCTAGATATCATAATTAACATCGAGTTTCATTTTATTATTTCCCACACTATTTGATATTCATTTGTTTGATAATTTTAGAGTTAATATTATAATTTAGTTGTTTAAATGTTGAATCCTTCTAACATTGGCATGCCTATCAAGTGTGGTGTTAGGCGCCATCACGATCCCGAGAGTTGGGAATTCGGGTCGTGACATTAACCCATCATTATGCGAACGATGTCTGTCTTGTGCGAAAGCGAACAACAGACAACTCCAAGATATGCGATCGCATAACATTCTTCACGATCGCAAAGACCAAATAAGGCACCAGAAACCAGATTACACCAGCAATCAGACATGAAGGAAAAATGATCTGAAATCAATTCAAAACACGCCCGAGCCCCTCTGAAACCCGTCCAAGTATACCAACAAGTCCCACAACATAACACAGACCTATTCGATGCCTCAAAACACACATAACAACAGTTAAACGCAAAATCGCTCCTAAATTCAAACTTAATGAACTTTGAATTTTTCAACTTCAATAACTCGTGCCAAAACAAGCAAATCAACCCTGAATGAACCCAAAATTTGCACATGATTCCCATATGACAAAAGAAATCTATTCCAATTCCCGGAATAACAATCCAAATCCGATATCAAACAGTACACTCCCAGTCAAACTTTCCAAAAATCCAACTTTCGCAAATTAGTGTTGAATCCTTCTAGAAACATCCAAATACAAATCCAGGCATATTCCCAAGTCCAAAATCACCATTCGGGCCTAACAGAACCATCAAAACTCCAATCCGAGGTAGAATGCTAAAATGTCAAACTTGGTCAACTCTTCCAACTTAAAGCTTAAATCTTGTAGTTCGTTTTGCCAAATCGATTCTAACTAACTTCAAAACCTGAGCTCGTGATTCACACATGTCATAATACATCATGCGGAGATACTCGTGCCCTCAAACTACAAAGAAAGTGTAAATTCTCAAAACGACCAGTCGGTTCGTTACATATCCATGTACTTCCATTATGTTCCTCTAGCATAGTTAGGTCAAGTCTTATAACTTTTGTTTATTTTCTTTAAGCACTATTAGGGGGTATGAAGCCATCAAGATTTCTAGAAAGCAAACAATTCTCTTTGTTGGTGTCTCTCCCCCTCGACACCATGTTTCTTTTCTGTAATAGCTTTCATTAATGCAATCAAGCTTTCTTTTATTCTCAATTCTCATTTCTGTTTTCGCACTTGCTCTTGACATTGGTTTACCCCTACGACATTCACAATATCGTCTAGCGTACGAAGGGGACTTTAGTTGGCGGACAATAACTTCACTGGCATCGGTTGCATAGCCTTACGTCGCCCTTCCAAGGAATCAGGAAGGTGTCGCGTAACAATACATATGTCACCTCGCATATATGCCATTACACGCGTAATTCACATCACATATAGTTCAAGGGTTCCTAATTCCCACAAATCAAGGTTAGACCTAACACTTACCTCGCACTGCAACCAAATCAAAGCTCAATCGAAGCCTTTTCTCTAATATTTGTCTTCAAATCAATCGAATCTAACAAAAATCGACATAATATCAACATAGAATGCTAGAGAAACAAATTACAGTAGATAAAGCTAAAATCTTTATAGTTTTTTCTGAAAAGTCAACTAAAGTGTAATCCGGGGCGTCACCAATGAAGACTCGGGTCCAATTGTAGATATGCGATTAGTTTTAAAATTCGAGTCCAAATCTACTCTCAAAACTCTATTTATTATTTTCCAAAACATGACAAGGTTTCGCAATTTTTCACTTTGATTCACATGATTTTGATGTTAAACTCTAAGATAGATTGATAAAATATGATTAGAAATGGATTAAAATCACTCACCCAAAGTTTGTAGATGAAATCCCCTTTTCAAAATTGCCTCCTACCGAGCCTAGGGTTCCAAAATATGAAAATGGGGCTAAAATGCCTGTCACTCAGCTTTTTGTGCAGCTACAGATGTCGTAAATGCGACAATTTGCGAACCCAGCAAATGTGAAGAAGTCATCGCAAATGCAAACTCGCCACATCTCTTCTATCATCGCAATTGCAATGACTGGTTTGCAAATGCGAACACCAGAACTTCGCAAAAGTGATCAAATTGTCGCAAATGTGATCCTTGCTGATCCCAGGCAACCTTCGCAATTGCGAACAAAGTGTTCACAAATGCTACTATAACATACTAGGCCATACCTGGCAAATACGACTTCCAATCTCGCATTTACCGTAAATGCAACACCATATCACACCAGCAACACCAAAACTCTCCCAACCATGATGAAACAAGTCTGAAACTCACCCGAGCCCTCAAGGCTCCAAATCAAACATCAATACAAGTCTAAAAAGAATCGTACGAACTAGATCACCCGATCAAAACACCAAAATAACACTTAGAACTACGAATCAGACATCAAAAGGTATGATATTTTCTAAAAAAACCAAGAAATTGCAAATTTACAATCAGACGTCCGAATAACGTCAAATCAACTTCATTATGCACCAAATTTTGCAGACAAGTCATAAATAGTGAAATGAATCGATTCAAATTTTCGGAATCAAAATTCGAACTCAGTAGCAACAAAGTCAACCTATAGTCAAATTTAGGAATTATTTAAACATTCAAATTAGTAGTTTTCAACAAATCATGTTAAATCAAGTGAGGACTTCTAATTCGATTCCGGGCATACACCCAATTGCCAAATCATGATGCAGACCCACCAGGACTATCCATACACTAATTCGGGTCTTCTTATATAAAATGTTGACCGTAGTCAACTCAAATTAGTTTTAAGGCAAAGTTTCACATTTTCTAATTCTTCGCATAAAAGCTTTTCGGACCATGACACGAACTGTGCCTGTAAATCGAGGAATACTAAACGGAGCTAGTTGAGGTCTCAAAACACAAAATTAAAGGCTAAAACGCGAAAAGACCTATCGGGTCATCGCATTCTCCACCATTAAAATAAACTTTCATCCTCGAACGGACATAAAAATGTACCTGGACTGGTAAAAAGGTGTGGGTATCTACTCTGCATGTCAGACTCGGACTCTCATGTGGATGCATCGATCAACTGACCCCTCTAATGCACTCGAACTGAAGGATAGCTCTTAGGCCTCAACTTCTGGACTTGTCGGTCTAGAATGACAACCGACTCCTCCTCACTGTAATACTTCAAAAGCATGGACACATGGAATACCGAATAGACCACTGATAAACTAGGTGGCAATGCTATCCTGAAGGCCACTTGACCCACTCTTTCAAGAATCTCAAAAGGCCCGATATACCTAGGGATCAACTTACCCTTCTTTTTGAACCTTGTCACACCCTTTATGGGTGAAACCCAGGGGAATACCCTCTATGATCGACATAACTCCTTTGCCTAGACTGAGTTGTGCAAAGTTGATCCTAAATCATCTTGACCTTTTCCAAGGCATCATGAACCAAATCGGTACCCAATATCCGAGCCTCTCCCAGCTCATATCAACCGACTAGCTAACGACACCATCTCTCATACAATGCCTCATAGGAATCTATCTAAATACTCGATTAGTAGTTGTTGTTGTAGATAAACTCTGCAAGACAAGAACTAATCCCAAGAACACCTGAAATTCATAACGAAAGCGCGAAGCATATCCTTCAATATCTGAATGGTGCACTCGTATTGTCCGTGGGTTTGAGGGTGAAATGTTGTACTCAACTCAACCCGTGTGCCTAACTCACGTTGTATGGCCCCTATAGAAGTTCGAGGTGAACTGCGTACCTCGATCTGAAATAATGGAAACTGGCGCATCATGATCATGCCTCATATCACGAATATAGATCACAACCAACCGCTTCGAAGAATAGGTAGCTGCTACTGGAATGAAATGTGCCGACTTGGTAAACTGTCCACAATGACCCATACCGCGTCGAACTTCTTTTGAGTCCATGTGAGCCCAACAATAAAATACATGGTAGTACGCTCCACTTCCACTCAGGAATCTCTAACCTCTGAAGCAAACCACCATGCCTCAGATGGTTGTACTTTACTTGCTGAAAATTCAGATATCTAGAAAGATATGCAACTATATCCTTCTTCATTCTCCTCCACAAATAATGCAGTCGTAAGTCTTGATACATCTTGGTGACACCCAGATGAATGGAATAATAGGAACTGCGGGCCTTCACAAGAAATAACTCGTGAAGCCCATCTATATTGGGAACACAAATCCGACCCTACATTCGCAACACCACTAATGTACAATAGTAACCTTCTTGGCACCACTTTTTTGCACCATGTCCTTACGGACAAGAAAATGGGGGTCGTCATACGGACGGTTTCTGATGCGCTCAAACGAACAAGACTGAGACAATGCATGCTAGAACACGACTGGGCTCCAAACCACTTAACCTCACAAACTGATTGGCCAAAGCCTTAACATCTTATGCTAGTAACCTCTCACCAACTGGAATATATTGGCCTTCACCAACTGCTACCCATACTCAGAGCCTTTTCTACTCAAGGCATCAACCATCATATTGGCCTTCCCAAGATTATACAAAATGGTGATATCATAGACTTCAACATCTCCAACCACCTTCTCTTCCTCAATTTGAGATCCGTTTGCTTGAGCAAGTACTGTAGACTCCAATGATCAGTGAACACCTCACGCGACATGCTGTAGAGATAATGCCTTCAAATCTTCAGTGCGTGAACAATGGGTGCCAAATTCAGGTCATGAACAGGGTGATTCTTCTCATGAAATTTCAACTGTCGCAACACGTATGCAATCACCCTTCCATCGTGCATTAATACTACACTGAGCTCAATACGCGATGCATCACAGCACACCGTGTAGGATCCTAAAACTGTGGGCCACACCAATATTGGCGCAGTAGTCAAAGCAGTCTTGAGCTTCTAAAATTTCAACTCAAACTCATTAAACCACCTGAACAGAGCACCCTTCTCGGTCAGTCTAGTCAATGGGGGTGCTATGGATAAAACCCATAAATGGACCGGCAATAATAACTTGCCAAACCTAGGAATCTTCGAATATCTACAGCTAAAGTAGGTCTAGATCAGTTCTAAACTGCCTTAATCTTCTTAGGATCCACTTTAATCCCCTCGTCCGATACAACATACCCTAAAAAGGCAACTGAGTCCAACCAAAATTCATACTTTGAAAACATGGCATATAACTAACTATCTCTCTGAATTTGAAGTACAACTCTAAGATGCTTCTTATGTTCCTCTCGACCGCGTGAGTAGATCAAGATATTATTAATGAATACAATCACAAAATAATCCAAATAGGGCTTGAATACCTAGTTTATCAAATCCATAAATGCCACTAGGGTGTTTGTCAACCCAGATGACATCACTAGGAATTCATTATGCTCATGCGGAGTCCGGAAAGCTATCTTAGGGACATTCGTTCCCTTATCTTCAACTAATGGTAGTCAGACCTCAATCAATCTTCAAAAACACTTTTGCACCCTAGAGGTGATAAAATAAGTCATCAATCCTCGGCAACGAATACTTGTTCTTGATAATGACTTTGTTCAACTATCGATAGTCTATACACATCCTCATCGAGCCATATTTCTTCTTTACGAACAACAAGGGTTCACCCCAAGGACAAACAGTAGGTCTAATGAATCCCGTATCAAGGAAAACTTGCAACTCCTCTATCGGTTCCTTCAACTCTGACAGAGCCATACAGTATGGTGGGATAGAAATAGGCTTAGTTCCCGAAGAAAAATCAATACAAAAGTCAATATCTCTGTCGGGTGGCATCCCATGTAGATCTGCAAGAAACACCTTAGGAAAATCATACACAACAAGTACTGAATCCATGAAGGAACCTGTGAACTAGAATCATGAATATAGGCCAAATAAGAAAGATACCCCTTCTCGACCATACACTGAGCCTTGATATAAGAAATAACCCTGATGGTATAACTTCAAGGAGTTCCTCTCCAATCTAATCAAGCCGACCCTGGCATGGCTAAGTTCACCATCTTGGCGTGACAATCCAATATAGCATGATACGGTGAAAGCAAATCCATTCCCAAATAACTTCAAAGTCTACTGTATCAAGAAGTAGAAGTTCTACACTAGTCTAAAGACTCCCAATAGTAATCACACACGAGCGATATACACGATGTACAATAGTAAAATCTCCCACAAGCGTGGACACATATACTGAAGCAGTCAAAGAATCAAGAGGCGCAACTAGATGTCAAGAAAAATAGGACGACACATAGGAATAAGTAGAGCCACAATCAAATAGAACTGAAGCATCTCTATGGCAAACTGGAAAAATACATGTGATGATGGCGTCAGATTTCTCAGCCTCAGACCTAGCCAGGAATGCATAAAATAATGCTGGGCCCTACCACTCTAACCTCCATCTCTCGAATAGCCTCTATCTGGTTGGCCTCAACCTTTAGTTGCCTGACCCCTACCTCTAGCAAGCTAAGTGGGCAGTGGGGTGATTGATACCAGAACCATGAAACGGGAAGTACATGCTGCTCAACAATCTCTAGCAGTACCTCCTGATGTGACCAGTACCCCACACTCGAAACACTCCTCCTATTGTAGTGGCTACTGAAGTTGAAGCTAACCCGGATGAGCTGAATAACCACGGTGGTAGAACTGCATCGGAGGCTCACTAATAGGAGCTGATGGTGCACTGTAGTGGTTGCCCGAAATGTGATACATAGGGATCACTACTATCTGAGGCACTGTGGGATGCTTGAAGCACTGACTGAAATGGCCTAGGTGGATGACCTCTACCAAAAGTACCCCTTCCTCAAGATGATGCACCACTGAATCCACCGAAATGATGTGGCCTCTTATCAGAAATCGGCCCCTCTCTTGACCATGAACCATCTTGATATATATAGCAATATCAAATATCATCCCCGCTCTCCTTGGCCATTTGTAGCCTGATACTGAAAGTGAGCCTTGTTGCACCCTATTTTGCACTAGTCAAAATAAGATTCAACTTGTGATTTCTCATTTGTTGAAGAAAGACAGTCACCACCTAATATTTAAAGGATACTGGGGTACCTATTTAATTACTAAAGATTATATTCTTTATTGGTCTGCTAACCGGTGAGATCATGGATAATGGTTCTTGTTCTTCTAAGGGGAAGGTGTTAGGCACCCCTTAAAATATACTTGGGGTAGCTCCATATGACTTAGAATAGATTTGAAATTAATTATTAGTACTATGCCTTAACAACTGTTCAAGGGGTATAACTTACTATATATTAGGGCATCATATCTGTAAGGAGAGAGTATGGTTAAAAGAAGATGGATTTAAAGAAATAATCCTTAAGGAAATTAGTGCTAACATATATAAGCTAAAAAAATAAGTTCCAAAAATAGAAACATTTCTATACATGTGAAAGGAAGCCTACTTAAAGCACTTTATTTCCTAACTCGTGGAGGCTAATGTCATTTTAACATGGTATAAAGTGTTATGAAAATGATCCTAAGATCTACCTTGATTTTGAATTAGAAAACTATTTGAAAGCCTTTATTTTATGGCAGCAGCACCTTAATCCTTCGAAATAGTTGATTCCTTTTTATAAAACTAAATCGCAACAATTTTATTTTTCTCTTTGAAAAGTGGGCTGCCACCTTTGTTAAACCTTCGAACTTCAAAAATCTTTATGAAGAAGGTTAGCGAGGCATTATCAATTAATAATAAGCTTGTGATTAATATATATTGAATTAATTGCTAACTAAGGCTTCTTTTTAATCCTAAGTTCTTTAAGACTTGCCTAAGTCATTCTATGAATTAAAATACAAGGATAAACATTAAATCTAATATATTCTTGTCATAAACATAATGAGATATAACAAAAGGAAAACAACAATGAACAAGTATATAGTGCAACTGAAGAATGTCGAAATAGTAAGTAAAGAGGTGAAGGGAAAGAAGTTACCCTGGGAGGTTTTGGCCACAAAAGGCAGGCCCAGCAATAACAATGACGAGCGACGACAGACTCTAGGACCATAATAGAGCGAGATATGGGCCTTAGTTCATAAAGAACTCAATATGCCCAAATCATTGTACATGCCCAAAAAATAAAAGAGAAGGTCATAATAACAATATTGTATACATATTCATAGGTAAAATTCGCAAACAAAGACAAAAAGAAATTATTGACAGTGTTTAAATGCTAAGGGAATCATACTAAGAAAAGATTAAATAAGTGGTTACTAACATTACCTAAATACCAAGAGAATCATGCTAATATGGATGTCGTATAGTGAATGACCCACATTGAATACCTTTTGTTGCCATTAAACACCTAACTCAAAGAGAGTAATAAGTGTCAATGATTTAAAGGCTAACGAGAGAGTTCTATTCGAGGTCGATGCCCCCTTTGAATTCCCTGACACTTCAATCTAAGGGTCTTAAATCTAAGGGCAATGTTTGTGTTGGGGAGAGGAGTCCGGCCTAGAGTTAAACTCTACTCCCAAGTACCTTTAACCACTAACGACTAACTCTTCACTATAAGTTTGAATGCTAATGAGGTCTTTTCAATGCAAATCAACCACTATGACATTTCCTACCACGTTAGCCTACTTTTCTTAGTAGAATAACACAGAAATAGACACATAAAAACTATCCATATACTTCAGCATTAAATGAGTGAGGCACACATATGAACAAGTTTTGAAAATCAAACTTATAGGTACATATGGCAGCAGGAATACTTATATTGTTATTGCTGAAAATTAGACAACAGAAATCATACATCTCATAGAAAAATAAGGCACATAGTTTGGAATTATAACAACTTTTGAATACAGAGACTAGTGCCTTAATATTAAGCGTTGTTTGGAATTAATGACATTACTTGAATCCCTTGAAATCCTTAGTACCGATTCAGACAATGATAAAAGTAGGTTATTGCACTAGACCAGTAATAGTGGAAGGTTTCCTTTATACTAAATTCAATCTAGAATAGCAAGGAAAAGAAAGGACTGAGTATAAGTTTAAAATAATGTACAAAAATGTGAAATCGTGAAGGGTAAACAGAGTTCATACCAAACTCCTCACATACAAATATTTTAATCAAGATTATGACCTTACAAGACAAGATGAATCCCAAACATTGAAGAATCAGGTTATCAGTATCATTGGAGGTTAAGGATAGAGGAAACATCCCACTTGAACATACCTAAATCAACTACACAAACTGAGTTGAACAGTTAATCATGATTGAGTCATGTTCAGATTACAGAATTAATCCACATTCAACCTCAACAAGCACAACTATAGTTTGACTCACAGGAGATAGGCTAATCATAACAAATACTACTGATATTAAAAGAAAAATTCATCCCTGTAGGACTGTTTACATGCTAACGGTTACACATGGATGTGAAGCATTCATGATGAGGATTCAAAGGATACTTAAGGACTAACAAGTATTTACGAAAGCATTTTGAACACTCTGGTTTCATGAACCTTAACCATGTGAGATAGGGTTATCCTATGTACCTTCATATATACCCTAGCCAATGTCATCTAACAACATCCCAAGTGTAGAATGACAGAACCCAAAAGAACATGGCATGTTAAACATGAAGACTGCAATAACAGCTCTAAGTATACCATGATAGAACTCAATGAAATGATGAACATGAATACTGCAACAATCACCCTAAGTATATCATAACACCACTCAGGAGAATATAACATGATGAATCATAAGGGCTTATAACTGAACATTAAGTGGAACAAAATTCAAAATACATCATGATGAGCATGAAGGTTATAATAGAGATTTATGAGAAACAGAAATCAAAATGCAGCATGAAAATTATAACAGAACACAGAGCGAGGTATGGAGTCTTCGGCAGTATGATAAATCATCAACGAAAGCTAAGCAACTTAAACATATGGGTTGTTCATTACAAAAATTGAGGTCATTAAAGTCACACAACTACCTAATTAACATTAGATAAACACAACAACTTAACATAGATCATTAACTAGTCATAGTAAACTAAAATAATCAATTAAAAGTTGAATAATCATTATGAACTAGGCAGTTAATCAGAAAAACAATGACAAGTTCATGATTTTCAAATGAAACAATTAAGAGAGAGAGAGAGAGAGAAAATGGAGGTATACTGACCTTTTTTTTAGCACAAAACCAAACAAAAGGCTTTTGTTTAGCCGTATAGGATCAAGAACTCACCCGACAAGTGCAATACTCAGGATCATAGAGAAACTAGAAACTAATAAGAACCCTGGTTCAATTTATTACTCGGAACTAAAAGTGAGATTTTTCTAAGCCATTTCGTGATAACTTTATGTGTTTATTCAGTGTGTTAGCTCTGTAAATTGGAGATTTTAGGTTTTTTTTTGTGAGAGCATTGAAATCCCTTTTTATAGTTCCACTAATGGCTTAAGGTTTCAGCGAAATTCAAATCTAGTAGTGGAAGATGACGACTACTAGATGATACATGCATAGGCGAGTGAAAATTAGAGAGACAGAGGGGGAAATCTATAGGGATTTTACCTGAGAGGAGGGAAGCTAACTGTTGAGGTATGAGAGAACACTAGTCAGAACCCCTAATACCCAGAGGTTATTTGATTCGACCTCTGGGTGACGAATATCAACATGAATACAGTTAGCGTCTCAGGATCGTTTTGATTTTAAAAGAATGAGGAGGAGATCCAGCGAGTTAGCGTCTCACCCTTTTTGTCTAACTTATTCAAATAGGGCAGTTGAGATTGAAAGTGACGAGTTTCATAGTACAGAGACAGAACGGATGGCCATGTATGCCGTGGATCTAAAAACAACAAATGATTTTAAGTTTCATATTTAGGTGAGGGTTTTCGGATTTGGGGTTTTGAGTCTCAAAGGCAAAATGAGCAAAGATTCAGCGAGATTCGTGGGTAATGAAGGCCGAATGTACGTTTTCTGTCATGATTCATGACCTTGCACTAATTACTGCAAGGTCTGGGTGATTGATGGGTTTTAGAGTTTCAGAGAGATGAGAGAAGAAGGGTAACGGCGGAGTGTTTGGAGTGAATGATTAGGGTTAGGGGTATTAGGGGGGTGTCTCTAGGTTTAAGATATAGAGGCGGGATCTGGACCGTTGGATCTATTGATCAATGGCCTTGATAATTTGGGCATTAAAGAGTTAAAATGTGAAAAAGTCACAACAGTTGGATTTGGAAGGATGAGATTAAAGCTGGTGGAGTACTAGAATTAAAGAAAAAATGGGGTAAAACGCAGGTCGTTCTATCAAGATTCATTGTGCTTTCTTTGTGAGTGAGAGAGGCGAGTGGCGTGGTGTAACGACCCGGTCTGTCGTTACGTAAAACCTGCATTATAACTGTTGCTATTGACTTATTATAGATTGGTTATTCTGTTATTAATGTGTTAGAGTTGGTAGGCTTGGAATCGGAATGGTTAAATGAGAATTCAGGCACTTAGTCCTTAAGAACAACCTTAAAATGGGAAAAGTCAACTAAGAGTTGACTTATTGGTAAACGACCTCGGAATGTGGATTTTATGGCTCGGATAGCTTCGTTAGGTGATTTGGGACTTAGGAGTGTGTTCAGAATAATTTTGTGATGTACGGCATAGAATTAGGCTTGAATTGGCGGAAGTTAGTTTTTGGCAATTTCCGGACGACAGTGGAAAATAGACTATTGGGGATGGAATGGAATTCCGACAGTTGGAGCAGGTTCGTAATGTCATTTTAGATTTGTCCGCAAAATTTCAGGTCAATCGGAGTTGATTTGGATAGTTTCGGCATCATTGGTGAATTTTAGAAATTTCAAAGTTCTTAGGCTTGAATCCGATGTGAATTTGGTGTTTTGATGTTAGTTTTGGTGTTTCGAGAGTGGGAATAAGATTGAATGATCATATGGGATGTGTTGGTAAATTTAGTTGAGGTCTCTAGGGCCTCGGGACGACTTCGGATGGTTAACGGAATTTAACTTGGCCATTTCAAGAATGTTTCGACGTCGTCCTACAAGAATAAGTGGTGCGACACTAAGAAAATGAGATCCAAATTCATTTTCAATTGAAGCATTAGATCCATATCGAAATTTTGGAGCCATATAAAAAAGAATCGACGAATTTGGACATCGTATGAGAGAGTTATGCACATTTTCGTGACGGGGAAAAACAATTTCCATCGCCAGCGCCCAGGGTAGCGCTGGGAGTCGTGCAGGGCACCGGGATTTTTTTTTGCTACTATAATCAGCGCCACAGGCAGCGCCCGGCGCCACATGTGGCGCCCAAAAGGTAAAACTCTATAAAACAAGGGTTTTTGGCCATTTTTAAAAAAAATAGAGTTGGGGGAGCTCGGTGTGGGCGATTTTCTAAGGGGTTTTCACGAATTTGAATGAGGTAAGTGTTATTGATCTTAAATCCTTTATAGATCATGATTCCCCACTAAATTATCTCGCGAATCCATGAATTTATTGAAGAACAATCGGATTTTTTTTATCAAATTCTCCGAAAATATAAATTTAAGATTTGAAAGCCAATCCGATGTCGGAACTCGATAATTTTTGTATGGTTGAACTCGTATCAGAACGGGTGTTCGAATGTTGCGAGTTTCTTCGGATTTCGAGACGTGGGCCCTGGGGCCAGATTTTGAGTTAAAAATCGATATTTTTCGATTGGAATCCATTCCTTAAGCATGAATTGATGATAAAAATCGGAACTTGGTAGATTTGGAGCATCGGAAAGTTGATTAGAAAGGCAA